>BTHU01000005.1:100944164-101165938 GCA_036184795.1 Tokudaia tokunoshimensis | reverse complement strand
TGGGCTTTTCCATGGCTCCAAAGTTTGGGATATTTTTCCCTGTCATGTCTCATGGAGAAGCAGAATGAAAAAGATTTTGAGACATGTGGAAGTGCTAGGGCTCGAGCCCAAGTCAGAGCTGTTTTGAAAGCTTCAAATGCCTTTTCTTTACGTCTCAGTCCAGAGCAGCAGCTCAGTGTTCCCCTTGGTGCTAGGTAGAGAGGAACACTGTTTCCACAAGCTCTGGTCTTCAGAGACAGCAGGACCTAGCTCCACTGGCTGCTTCCCTGTCAACTTGACACAGGCTGGAGTTATCACAGAGAAAGGAGCCTCCCTTGAGGAAAGGCCTCCATGAGATCCAGCTGTGCGGCATTTTCTCAATTAGTGATCAAGGGGGGAGAGCCCATTGTGGGTGGTGCCCTCCCTGGGCTGGTAGTCCTGGGTCCCATAAGAAAGCAAGTTGAGTAAAGCATGGGAAGTAAGCCAGTAAGTTAACATCCCTCCATGGCCTCTGCATCAGCTCCTGCTTCCTGACCTGCTTGAGTTCCAGTCCTGACTTCCTTTGCTGATGAACAGCAAATTGAATGTGGAAGCTGAATGAATTGTTTCCTCCCCAACTTGCTTCTTGGTCATGATGTTTGTGCAGGAATAGGAACCTGGACTAAGGCACTAGCCATCACTTGGTCCTCTGAGACCTGCCTGTCTCTTACTGTTAGGAGTTGGACCTGACAGATGGCAGCATTCCTCCCCTGAGACAGGCTCCTCTTGCCCTTTCCTCAGCTGCTCTCCAGGAAATGTTGCTTCTGAGGTACAAGAGTGGGCTTTCTTAGTTGAGTTCACTTGCCAAGATCTGTAAGTCTGCCAGCAGCCCTGCAGTAGCCCTTTTACAATCTGTTTTTCCAGGAAATCTCTGACACAAGGGCAGAAGATCAGCCCTCAGTGTTTCATACAACAGGGTTGCAGACTATATTTAAATCTTTGGGGCAATCTGGCCCACATATGTTGCCCACTCTATCCTCCATTTGTGTCTGTCCACTTAAAAGCAAAGACAGGGTGACTCACTTTTGCCAGCATGAGCCTGAGAAATTCATCCTTCAGGTCCAAGACTGTACACTCTCTTTGTCTTGAAGAGTAGGAGTCATGAGTATAAGTGGACAGGTTCCCTCACATACAGGAAGGCATATTTCTGGATGACTGGCAAGGCACCAGGATGTCTGTCTCTCTTCATCCAGGCAATATAGAGTGCAGTTTCTCTTTTTGTTTCCAGGGTCACTGAGTATTGTTTAATATGGATGGCAGTAGCTGAACTGGTTAGTTGAACCATTGTGGGAGCTTAGTATTGGGCCAGTACTGAGGGGTTGGTTTGTGCTCAAGTCCCCAGGAATCTTGGTTGTCCATCTGAGACACAGTCTAACTGTCTCTTGTGATGGGAGGCAGAATGTTCAGCTAGGAGATGGATATTCTTTTGACAGAGGGCAAGACAACATAATTTTTCTGAGTATCTGTAGTGGTAAGTGCATTTCATTATGAGAGAAAGTGTGGGTGGTTTTTAGTTTATGCAAAAGTTCTTATCTCCCAAGCAGCTCTGTATTCTTGAACATCCTCTAAGCCACCTGCAATTGCTAGGACCTACCTAAACCCTTACTTTTTTTTTTAATTTTTATTAACTTTTCCCTAATACCCTTGTGCTGACTGGGTGATAAAGTATATCATTTCAGTGGCTGACTTTAATATTTCTCTAAAGGAGAAAATTGTTTCAAGTGTCATTTTCAGTGTCGGACAGAAGACCAAATCTATTCTATCTAGGTTGTATTGTGTGGCACCAATTCCTTCTCCAGCCCAGCCCAGGATCTGTTCTTTTACTTATTTCTCATGGCCCTTTGACCCTCTCTACTGTCTCTCCCCACCTGACTCTCCCACTCCACTCCACACCCAACCAAATTTCCTCGTTCCCTCTGCCTCCCCTGACTACTTGATTCCCCCCCATATAACTGAGATTCAAGCATCCTCACTTGGATATTCATTCTTCTTTAGCTTCTTTGGGTCTGTGGAGTGTATCATGGGTATCCTGAACTTTATGGCTAATGTCCTCTTATCAGTGAGTACATACCCTGAATGACCATTTGAATCTGGGTTACCCAGGGTCAAGCAGGGATTGTCAGGATCTAGCACCAAAAAAGTGATTTTTCCAGGAGTGGTAGGTGTGTGAAGGTTGGTTTTGTTTGCTTGTTTTTATTTTTTGGTTTCTCTGGATGACCTTAAATAGTTTAGATCCCAAAGAAAGCTTAAGTCTTGGGCCAGTGACTGTCAGGCTGGGTGTCACACCAGAGAAAACCAATGGTCAATACAGGAAGGAAATCTGACAAATACACACACACACACGCACACACACACACACACACACACGCACACATGCATGCACGCACATGCACACACACACACACACACATAAACACACAGAGAGAGAGAAAGAGACAGAGACAGAGAGAGACAAAGAGAGAAACAGATAGAGAATGACAGAGAGAGAGACAGAAACAGAGACTAAAGGCATCCAGAAGTGGCCACCATCCATTCAAACATTTGAACAGATGGGAATATGACAATATCTCACAGATTCAAAACACTGGATCAGCAGTTGAACCTGAAACACTTAGGACAGCTTAACCACTCTTAACTGAAGAGGTGACAGGCTATGCAATTTTTCAAAGGATTTCCTTCTGGGGTGCAGGATACAGATTCCTCCATAGTATTGACTGCCCAAAGGAAGCCCTGGGAACCTGGGTCACCTCAAGTTTGTGCACCCTAAAGGAGTCCCTTACCACCTCACTCTTCCCCACTTGAAGGGGATCAGACCCCTGGTGCTCCCTGGATTTCTTTCTGGGTATCTGGGTGGAACCTCCAGAATTGTTGTGGGGTATCTAGCAGGGAAGAGTGCTGTGAAATGGATTTTGGCCAATAGAAAGTCTTTAACAGCCAGCCTGCAACTACTTGGGGTGCTCAGTTTGTAGCAACAAGCATTTCTCAGGATGGGCTTTTAAACACACAACCATATTCTGAGTTGACACACTTGAGTTAACCAGATCAGTTAGCTAGGAACAGAACCGCAGAAGCCAAAATGCAAGGTTCATAGATTTAGAGGTATCCCAAAAATTCTGTACTTTGATCGATTAGGCCTTTGTTTTCTTTTAGGCAGGTGGTACTGTACTGTCGATATGCTAAGTTTCATGGCCTGAACAGCAAGCATCATGGAGACAGTTGTGCTATGGTCTGGGGCCCTGATGTAAAAACAAGCCTGGAGTGATTTGACACATACCCTCTAATCCAGATGCTGCACTGAGGGCATTCTAATTATGATCCTGAGCAAGGGGGACAAACAGGATCTGTCCAAGTCAATCAGAGAACAGTCTTGAACTAGGTACCAGCTAGTCCTTTCCAAAGATGGTGTTGCCAGTCTATGTGTTTTTCCACCAGTCTCCTCACCATACATGGTCCAGATCTCTTCCCCACATCTGCTACCTGTCTCGTTTCTCTTCACTCCTGTCTGCTTCTCTCTTTCTGTTCTCATTCCTAGATAATGAGAGGCTTGCTCCTCTCTGCCTCATTTGGCCTCTGTGGGTGAGAAACCCTTGAGATTTTACTGTCTTTTGCCCCTCCGTTCACTGTGTGGAAGGAAACCAAGGATGTCGTTCTGGGTGGCCAACTCCACTCCTGATTGCATGATCCTTGGCAATGGGATTGTGCAGATGTTCTTTTTTAAAAAATATTCACAACATAGTATATTATTTGATGTTTTTAAAGAACACTAAAATAATGTCATGTCTTTGGCCATTAGGATGCAGGAGCAGGCAGGTCTCTTGAGTTTAGTGCAGGCCTGGTCTACAAAGTGAGTTCCAGGACAGCCAGGACTTCAAAAGTATCATTGGTCTAATGGTGGTGGTTCTGTATTGAGACTGAGTTGGTCAAGAGCCTCAAATGTTGCTCAGGGCAACTGTCTACTAGGCTTCTATGGTCTGCCCCTCTCTTTAGGATCCTGAATGGAAAATACCTTCAAAGTAACCCAATGAAATGAGTAAAAGAGACCATACACTGGACTGCACCCAGATCTTTAAAGAGAGAAAAAGAATTTGTGCTGCTCCTACAGTAATTGGAGGGGGCATAGTAAAACTCTCAGTACCCAAGACATTAAAGGACACTGAGATCTCCCTATCCCAAGCATTCCTGTCACACTCTGTAAGACAGCCCTCACTCTATTTGCTGGGGACCCCATGAAATCCATACTATACATCTGCCACATCTGTGCTGGGGTGGAGTAGGTCCAGCCCATGTCCTTCTGGACAAAATGCCAAATTGTTGTCTCAAGCTTTTACTATTTGGTGATGTAGAGAATGAGATTGTTTGGCTAATTGTTCCTATAGAAGGCCTATAATCTTCCTGGTACACAAATCTTCTGTGGCATTGCCCTAAGGGGCCAGGCAATTCAATATGAGCTCTTAAATGTCCTACAAAGTTAAGAAATAGTACCTTCTCTTATATTGAGTTGTATTTGCATAAATCATTGCAAAATTTGAGAATCAGCAGTATATAAAAAGGGAAGAGTTTCAAGCTATGATAACCATGAGTTCTATATTTGTTATCAGTATACAAATTAAAAACTTGATTTTTGAACATTTCAAAAACAGGGACTCAAGCACATAGTCCACTTATTTGTGCTGAAGTTGGGGGAAACTCAAAGAGAATGGATGTGTTGTCCAATCGCAAATGCTCCCTTCCCATTTGATGAGGCATCTGTAAATGCAGTAAGCACATTTTCTATGGGATGCATACATATATTTACAGAAAAGAGAAAAGTATGCATAGAGACACATTGTAACAACTTTTCTCTTGGATAAATTTTTGTTTCTTTGTTTTTTGAGATAGGGTTTCTCTGTATAGCCCCTGGCTGTCCTGGAACTCACTCTGTAGACCAGGCTGGCCTCGAACTCAGAAATCTGCCTGCCTCTGCATTCCGAGTGCTGGGATTAAAGGTGTGAGCCACCACTGTCCGGCATGACTTCTGGATAATGATTACCAATTTTGCCTAAAAAAATTGCACATGCAATAGGCCAAATACCAGTATTCTGCAATAACCAATTTAACTACTGTTTGGAATAAGGAATAAACTATTTCAGCAGGTTCTTTCTCAACATATGTCTGGGATTCCATCCTACAATTCTGTATTAACACAGCAACAACTTGATGATAGGGTGTTAAATCTTTACTTGGAGACTAAGAAAGATGCTTCCACATTAATGGACTCTTTAACCAAAGAACTGCTATGGGAACATGAGAAAGTAGCAATAATGCAAACAGCCAACAATTGATCTTAGTCTATATAATAGATCTGTTGTTGGCTAGTAGCTTCCTCTATTTTCTTCAAAGCTATTCATCCCTCATCAGGTAAATGTCGAGGGGAATTAGGATTTGCATCCCCCTTGAGAATATCAGGTTTAATTTCTCCTGTGGTAAGCTCAAGGTAAGGTCTTAGAAAATAAACATCTCCTAACAAATTTTAAAAGTCATTTAAAGGAGTAAATTATTGTTTTTGAATTTTCTATGTCAGAAGTTTTTAGGATATAACTATGTTCCAAATATTGAAAAAGTTATTGCTTTTGAATCTTTTCTGGAACAACCACTCCCTGAAATTTTAAAGCTTTTTGTATAAGAGGAATGGCTTGTAGTAAAACTCCTTCAGAGGGATCAGGTAATAAAATACTCATATAATGAATTATATATACTGAAAGATTCAAAGTCCTCACTTCTTGATTGAAGTGGTGACAAAATTTTTACATAATGTAAGGCTATTAGCCATACCTTGAGGCAAAACATTCCAATGATATTCCTTCTTGGACTCTCAAAATTACAAGCAGACACACGAAATGCAAACCTTTTATAGTCATTAGGATGCAAAGGAACAGTATGAAAGAATCCTCCAAATCCATACTAAGACTATATGCACTTCCTGGGATGGCAGCTGGAGTAGGCAAGCCAGGCTGCAAGGCCTCCACACCTTCCAGAGCCTCATCAACCCTTCACAAACCCTGCAACAACCCCCAACTCCTGGATTTCATCTTAATTACAAATATGTGTGAGTTAAAATCCTGCCCCTGTGATCGAACTGCAAACTGCAGCCAATGGAATAATGGTACTTTAACAATAATTTTTAAGCTTCCCTTGGAACACCAGGGTACAAGCACAACTTTGGAAAGCAAAACTCACCTTCCAACAATCAATACAGTCTCTCCAAACACAAGTGAATCACACCCATGCTACAAAGTTAGGCTGCCAGTTCCTGCACACAAGGGCACAACGGTGCAGACTCCAAAACCTCACAGAGACACTGCCATAAATGCTACGTTTTATAAGTCTCACTTCTAGAATAAGAATTACACAAAATATTATCCAGGTTTAGTGGTACCGTTAGAGACCTGTTTCCTTGGATTGGCTCAGGCCTCGTGTTTTTGTTCTGAATGACTCCAACCCTGAGTTACCAGTTTTTTGTTTTGGTTTGTTTTGTTTTGCTTTGTGTTTAGACAGGATTCCTCTGTGTAGCTCTGGCTGGAACTCACTCTGTAGACCAGGCTGTCCTCAGACTCAGAAATATGCCTGCCTCTCCCTCCCAAGTGATGGGATTACAAGCATGCACCAAAACTGCACTGCCCGAGTTACCAGTTTTAAACCAACTTTTGGTTACCAATGTTACAAATTTTTATTCAAACCCAATAATATATAAGCCAATAATATGACCACCACACTTGTACCTGCATACATGGAGACCTGCAAATATGATTTAAGAAGCTGCTCCTCCTCATCCTTTTCCCCTTTCTCCTCCTCCTCCTTTTCCTCCTCCTTTTCCCCCTTACCTACTTCTCCTTATTCTGCTTCTGCTCCTTCTTTTTCTCCTTCTCCTTGTCCTCCTCCACCTTCTCCTCCCCTCCCCTCCTCCTCCTCTTCCTCTTCCTTCATCTTCCTGTAGAAATCACCAAATGATGGATGACGCCTGTGCAGCAGGAGGGCCTCTAGTACCTGGGGGGAGGCAAGATTAGCAGGCCTCAGAAGCTTCAGTGGAGGATTCAACAGCAGTCTTAGTGGCAAGGGCTGTGTTCGAGGCCGTGGTGTTGGTTGAAGTCACTGGCTTCATGGCCATTTCTGTCAAGGTAAAGCTGAAAACAAGAGGTGGATCCCTGCCACCAAGTTGGGCTGCCTGGTTAAGGACATGAACATCAAGTCCTTGAAAGAGATCTATCTGTTCTCCCTGCCCATTAAGGAGTCTAACTTTCTGCTTGGTGCATCCCTAAACTCATTCCACTACAGCAGCAGACTTGGGCTGCCAGCAGACCAGGTTCAAGGCATTTGTCCCAATTGGGGACTACAATGGTCACTTTGATCTTGGTGTTAACAGCTCCAAGGAGGTTGCCACTGACTTCCCAGGGGACATAATCTGATGGCCAAGCTTTCCATTGTCCCTGTGTAGAGTTGTTAGTGGGGGAAGATTTCCAAGCCCCACATGGTTCCATGCAAGGTGATAGGTAGTTGTGACTCTGTGCTGGTGTATCTCATCCCTGCCCCAGAGGTACTAGCATTGACCCTGCTCCGGTGCCCAAGCAAGTCCTGATGATGGCCGGTATAGAAGACTGCTACACATCAGCCAGAGGCTTCACTGCCACCCTGGGCAACTTAGCCAAAGCCACCTTTGATGCCACCTCCAAGACCTATAGCTACCTGACCCCCGACCTCTGGAAAGAGACTGTGTTCACCAAGTCTCCTTATCAGAAATTCACTGATCATCTTGTGAAAACCCTCACCAGAGTCTCTGTTCAGAGGACCCAGGCTCCATATGTGGCTACCACATCGGTGTTTTTTATACAAGAAAAAGAAATGAATTAAGTCTGTTAAAAAAAAAAAGACTTAAAGGGGCCCAAAGAGCCATGTCAAATCCTATATACTGAGTTGAACCATAAATAAATAATAATCCATAATAATGCTCACTGAATAGCTCACAATATTTCTAAGGTGTAAAGGATCCTCCAGTCTTAACTCCATGTCTCTAGCTGGCTGGCAACCAGCCCCCCTCTTATCTATGAGGTATCCCCACAGGTCTGGAGTTATGGGAAGACACAAGCCTGAAGGCTCATGACTTTGCTGATAGTATCTGAACTCAGGTTCACCTTGCAGAGAAGCAATCTTCAACATTGAGCCATCTCTCATCACTGCCCATTTGGAAGGAAATTGTTTTTAAGGCAAAAAACATACTAGCTGTCTTCAAACAATGCTCATAAACCTGGGTGGTTGAGGCACATGCCTTTAATTCAGGCACTTGGGAAGTAGAAGCAGATGGATCTCAGAGTTCAAGACCAGCCTCTTCTACAGAGTAAATTCAGGACTGCCAGGACTACCCAGAGATATCCTGACCACCCCCCAAGAAAGAAAAAGCAAAAGAAAGAGGAAATGAAAAAAAGTTCAAGAGATGGGTTGGCAAGATAGCTCAGTGAGTACAGAGCAACTCACATCCTACCCCTTGACTCACATGGTGGAAATGTAGGACTGTCTCCCCTGGCTTCAAACTTAGAGTACCCATCTCCTAAGTGCTGATAAAGACAACCACACCTGGTCCTTACAGAAGACCATAATTTATTCGACAGAAGATCACAATTTATTTGACAGAAGATCACAATTTATTTGACAGAAGATCACAATTTATTCACAGTTGAAATTAATATCAATCCAAGCCCTGGCACAGTACTTGTGACAGATATCATAGACGTATTAATATATGGATAAACTCAGAGGCTTTGCAATCTTCAAAGTTAGTGGGAGATATTTTATAACGGTACACATGTCCTTAGAGAGTCTGAAGGGTTCCCAAGCTGGCTGGAATTACTGTGGTGTTTTTTTTGATGCACCTTCAGGTTATCCAATCTTGGATAGGCCCTACTGCAGAATTCACACACGAAGGGTCTATGTCCAGTGTGTTTCCTCATGTGACGAGAGAGCTCATCTGAGCGAGAGAATGCCCATGGGCATCCGGTGTGCTGACATTTGTAGGGCTTCTCCCCTGGATCAGAGAGAAAGAGATACTTGTTACACTTAGAGGAAGATGGGACGTGGGGCCTGAGTGTCATTGACTACAAGGTTAAAAAAGATGAACAGAGAGGACACTGAACTAAGAAGAGGAGGAGCTGGGCAGAAAGATGAATTGGAGAGTTAAGGAGAACTTCAAGGATAGGAAGAAAGAGAAACACAGCAAAAGAGGTAAGGAAGGGATGAACAAGAAAGCCAATGAAGGAGTGAGTGACAAGGAAGATGGTCCAAGAAGAGATTCCCTACAGAGGGACTAAAGAGCCTGAAATGAGCTTAGTCAATAGTCCTATGCCCTTGGTGGCTCAGATGGTAGGATTTCTTGGACATGGGTGTTCAAACCCAGTGTGACAACATGGCCAAAACTCATCTCTGGAAAGGAGAGACCAGAAACTTCCACAAGGGACCAAATTAATACACCACTTATCCTACCATGCAGTGGAAAGGTCACCACAGAAGCCTGTAGCACAGAAGACACTACCCCTATAGCCTCACTTATCAATAAAGCCTGTCTATTCACCTTCAAACTGGCCGCCACCCTTCCCATAAATTTTATGGGGTGGCAGAGCTCCAGGAAATGGCAATAATCTCAAATGAGTGTCAAACTTTATAAAGGCAGATCTATAGCTACTGATCCCCCAACCCCCATGTGCAGACAGACCCTCACTCACCAGTGTGTTTTCGTTTATGGCCGTTGAGGTGGGAAGATTTTAAGAAAGACTTTCCACAGTTTGGGTGAGGGCATTTGTAGGTCTTCCCTTTCTTTTGCATCTTTGTCCTGCAACCATTCTTCCTGTCTGGGAGATTTCCTGATAGCCCAGGAAAGCTTGAAGAACATGCTGAGGACTGTCCTGGATCCAAGAGGGAGTTTGAAAAGTATGAGTTTCTGTCATCATGGGGCAGCTGGTTACTATCAATGGACATCATCAATCCTGTATTACAGGTCTGGTCCTCACTGGGGGTTGTCACCTGCATGTCCTGGAAGGTCTGCTCACCATTGGGGGTTGTTGTGTGGCCCCCAGAGAAGGTTAGGCTACCATCCAGGGATGCCCTTTGGTAGCCGTAGAAGGTCTGATCATCTCTGGGGGTTGTCTTCTGACTTCCACAGAGAGTTTGGACACCACTTCTCTGAGCCCTGTAGTAAGATACATTACTACTGGGAATCATGGTCTGACCCTCAGAGAAGGTCTGGTCTCCATTGTGGATTGTACTTTGACCTCCATAGAGACTTTGGTTACAATCAGAGGGTGTCATCATGTTTGCATTGAAGATTGTTTCATCACTGGGAGTGGTCTTCTGACTTCTATGGAGAGCCTGGTTACTATTGAGGGGCATTTTCTGACCCCCATAGACAGTCTGCTCAACATTGGCAGTTGTCATCTGACTGCCATAGAAAGTTTGGTTACCATTAGGGTGTGTCACTAGAGTCCCAGAGGTCAAGTCATTGGTGGGAACTGTCATTTGACTTGTATAGAGAGTCTGGTTAGTATCAAAAGGCATTGTCTGACTCCCATAGAGAGTCTGGTTAGAATCATGGGGCATTTGTTGATCCCCATAGAGAGTCTGGGCATTATCAAAAGGCATTGACTGAACCCCATAGAGAATCTGGTTAGAATCATGGGTCAATATCGGACCCCCATAGAGAGTCTGGTTAGAATCATGGGGCGTTGTCTGACCCCCATAGAGAATCTGGTTAGAATCCTGGGGCATTTGTTGACGCCCATAGAGAGACTGGGTATTATCACAAGGCATTGTCTGACGCCCATAGAGAGACTGGGTATTATCACAAGGCATTGTCTGACCCCCATAGAGAGTCTGGTTAGAATCATGGGGCATTTGTTGACCCCCATGGAGAGACTGGGTATTTTCAAAAGGCATTGTCTGACTGCCATAGAGAATCTGGTTAGAATTATGGGTCAATGTCTGACCCCCATAGACAGTCTGGTTAGAATCATGGGGCATTGGTTGACCCCCATGGAGAGTCTGGATTCCATTAGGAACTGTCATTTGATCATTAGAGTAGATCTGATCACTACTCTGAAATTTCATCTTATCTCCGTAGACATTCTGGTCACTCTGGGTTGTCATCTGATCCCTAAAGTTTGTAGGGTCACCACTGGCAGTTCTCACCTGACTTCTATTGACATTCTGCTCCCTATTGAAGGTCATATTTTGATGCCCATGGTAAAACTGATCAGCACTGGAAGTCACCATCTGTCCCCAATAGGAGGCTTGGTCATCCCTAGAAATGACTGGACAGTCTTCAAATGAGGTTGGGTCAAAATGGAAGTTCACCTCAGGGCCCTCATTAAGAGTTGCTAGCTGATTATCACGAAGGGAGTTATTCTGGCTCTCTTCATTAGAAACGGTCCCCTCATTTCCCGGGGCTGCTGTCATCTGGTACACAGTGAGGAAGGACTTGGAGCTATCATTGACATCTGTCAGCTGTGAGCTTGCTGTGGATGTCATCTGGACAACAGACACAGCTTCTTGACATACAGGAACAGTCTTATCTTGCTCTGCAAGAAGTATATTAAGGGCGTTTGCAGGCTGTGTTGTTGAGACTGGCTGGGGGATAGTAGAATCTTCAGAGGTCAGCACCGTGGAGCTGCAGGCAATCATGACTCTGGGATGACTTGCACTGGCTGTCCTTTACAGGGGCTGTGAGAGGCTGGAAAACCGAGCTAAGCTGGAACTCGTACCTGGTCCTTCCCTGCAGGAAGACTTGGAGAAACCCAAGTACCTCAGACGTTTGGAGGATGGAGTTAAGATTTTTGTGGAACTAGATTTTCAGTTGTAAACACCTAGGAGGAAAAATCAGAAGGTCAATCAACACCAACTTAAGTCCTGTTCCTTACTCTGCCTCTCGCAGATGGCAAGCTAACCAACCCCACCATCTTTTCTTACTCAAAAGGAGCTTTCTAGACATTTTAGAAGAGAACCAGTTAAAGGAGTAAATCAACTTTTGAAGGAATTATGTATCATTTCTACCAATGGCTGCAGGACACAGGAGTCATGGCTATTGATGGTTTAAGAGAAGCAGCTCCGTGTAGAGCACTCTCTACTGTATTGCTACAAATGCATGAAAAGACTGGACACACAAAAGAGCTAGCTCACATTATTTAAAATGTGGGGTCATAAGAATAAAATATACTCCAAGATTTCAAGGAAGGAAATAAGATTAGAGCAGAGCTAATAGAGGAAAGTCAGCTTAAATAAATAGTGATAGTTTTTGGTTTTTTTTTTTTTTGAAAAGATCAACAGACTTGGTGAACATATTTGTAAAGTGAAAGGGAGGAAGGAGACTGGCAGGACAGCAAGTTGGTAAAGCACTATCATCCAAACCTGAAACCCACAGAGGGAAAGCAAAAAGCTGTTCTTGTAAGTTGTCCTGTGCCTTACACAGATGCACTGTGGCACATGCATGCACATGAGCCTGCACACATGAAATAAACAACCTGGTGTGACAGTTCTACAATTCCAGTGAGTGAGAAGGTTGAGGCAGGAGGATTGTAGCTTCAAAGTCTACTAGGGCCATTTAAAGCAAAAGATAGGTTGGAGAGGCTGGAGAGATTCTCATGAATGTTTTAATAAATATACTGGGGAAATATATACGTATGTATATACAATCCACAGGTGATTTATGATAGCTGACAGCAACATTGTTTTTAAAAGATTTGTAAGTGCTACAGGGCAAAGACCAGGTCAGCCACTTGTGAGATTGGTCAGTAACATTTTAGATTCTGTCAAAAGTGACAGAAAAGCCTAAGGTGACCTAAAGGATGGAAAACCAGGGAGCAATTCCTACGTTTGTTCCTACGTCTTAGGTATCTCCAAAACGACCATTCCCACAATGGCAGTTTAAGCCTGGGAAGAGTTCACCCTACTAAGACAGTCTTCACATCATTCAAGCATTATTGCGGGGAGTTCCTTAGGCTCTCACTCACAGAGCAGCACCCTCTTTCTTCAGGAGCAAGGAGTTCCAGAGGAGTCAGGACTAAATAGAGAAATCCTATCTCAAAACAAACAAAGTAACAAAAAGAAAGCCCCAGCTTCAACAAAATAAAAATTGTCACTACAGTTCATTTTAATTTATTATTATAAGTACAATAATAAGAATTATTATTGTTGTCCTTATTAGTATAATTGGGTTTTTTTGAGACAGGATTTCTCGGTAGAGCCCGAGCTGTCCTGAAACTCTTTCTGTCTAAGAGACTGAACTAGATGGCATAGATCTGTGTGTCTCTGCCTCCGGAAGTCTGAGTGAGTGAAAGAGTGTATCACCACCCCCTGCTATTTATCTCTTATACCATCTTTTTAGTTGTTGTTGTTTTACTATTTTTAATTCATTATTTTTATCCGTTTGTTTTGTTTATAAAACAGGGTTTCTTTCTGGCCCTGGCTGTCCTGGCTTTGTTGACTCTGATGGCCTCCAACTCAGTGATCGGCTTTGCTTGCCTCTGCCTCCCTAGTGCTGGAATTAAAGAAAACAGCACCACTGTCAACCAAAAGTGTCTGAACACCTTTAAAACAAATTTGGGAGAAGAATGGGGGAGGGCCAGTGGTTTGGTTGGGTGGGGCAGGTTGTATGGGAGATCAAGGTAAACCAAATGGTGGTGCTTTAATCCCAGTGCTCAGGAGGCAGAGGCTAGTGGAGTTCCAGCCAGCCTGGTCTACACTGTGAGTTCCAAGAGAGCCAGGACTACACAAAGAAAACTTCTTCCAAAACAAAAACAAACAAACAAACAAACATAAAACCAAAGTTGACAACCAAAAAACACAGCATAAATTTTCCAAACCAACAGACCTCTAAGGGTCAAGGGAGATAGCTCAGTGGTTAAGAGGCATTTTGTGTTTATTTGTGAATGTGTGACTCATAAGTCAGGTCAAGGGAACCTAACTCTCTTTTGACCTTCAGAGATATATACACTCATCTTCACAAATCAAGAAATGTGGTATTATAATTATAGAATATGTAAAATGTATACTATACATGAAATATAAATACAGACTAAAAACAAAAGATAAATATTTTAACCTAGAGCCCAGAAGAGCATCTTGAACTTCCTGTCCCATGACTCCACACTCCTTCCCAGAGAGCCAGGCTGAAAGTCACTCTAGGGCAATCCCTCTAATTTGTGCACAGTGGACCTGCCAGAACCGGATTGGTATCTGAGGAAACGGAAGCAGGGAAGAAGTCCTGTTGCACACAACAGGATTGGCTCTGGTCTCTAACCTACAGACCCTCAGGAATGCAAATGGGTCTGAACTCCTGGACAGGACCATTAAAACTACTACTTTTATAGGCCGCACCTGGTGGCACACATCTCAGCATGCATGAGGCAAAGGCAGATGTATTTCCATGAGTTCGAGAGCAGCCTGGTTTGAATAGTGAGTTCTTATGAAGAGACACCTTATTAGGAAAAACAAACAAACAAAAAACCCTGCCAATTCTTTTATTTTGATGTAGTTTTTGAGACAGTGTCTGTCTGTTGAGTCTTGGCTGCCCTGAAATTTTCTAGGTGGATCTGGCTGGCCTTGATCTACTTTGCCTCTCACTCCCCCTGTAGTACAGGGATTAAGCCATGCCTGGCTTCATTTTGTTATTCGAAAAATTATTATTTTGAGACAGTCCTTGGATGGCTGGAAACTCCTTATGTGGTCCAGGCTGGTCTTACAAATCAGAGATCTTAGCGCTCAGTGGTTAAGAGCACTGACTACTCTTTCAGAGGTCCTGAGTTCAATTCCCAGCAACCACTTGGCTCACAACCACCTGTAATGGGATCTGGTACAGTCTATTCACATATATAAAACAAATAAATCTTTTAATAAATCAGAGCTCTCCCTGTTTCAGTCTCAAGTGCTGGGACTTGAGTTGTGGTCACCATACATACTCTCATCATAGTCTCTCTATCTGGCTCCTGAGTCCCGGCATTCAGGACACCTTCGAGGCCTGCTTCAGGGCTGAGCTGGGATTGCATCTCGGAAAGACAGTTGTGATGGTTACAATTGTTTTGATTACAATTCCACCCCACTGGCTCCAACACAGACTGGCGTTTGTCTCTCAGCATACCTGCTTCTTATAGAATGTCTTCAGATATTTCTCTCTGCCTTAATACTAGCGTTTGTGACCTCCCAAAGTTGAGAACTTCCAGCCCAGGCTGGTAACCATTCCCAAGGAGATTGGAGACTTACCGAAGCAGATCCCGAAAGTGGACTCCGATCTAACCACTAGCTGATGCGATCTCGGTGGACTGGGAAAAACCCATTCTGAATGGACTTATATGTACTGGCTTGGACTTTTATGGGGTCTTGCGTTGACCACACCCCTTTGGGGGAGGAGCCTAGTGATGTCAGAGTCTACCTACCAACCACGTGGGACCGTGGGATTTTTGAATTTCCTACAACAAGTCTTAGGGAAGTGGTTTTTAACATGAGTGTTTAGACTCTTTTGGAGGGTTGAACCGCCCTTCACAAGGGTCATAATGCAGATTCCCCCATATCAGATTCATCGCGATTCATTGCAATAGCAAAAAGTATAATTATGAAGTAGCAACCAAAATAATCTTGTGGTTTTTGGTCACCTTGAGGAACTATATTAGAGTGTTGAAGTTTTGGGAAGGTTGAGAACTGCCTTGGGGTCTCTTTCTGGGATTTTATTGGATTTGGGTTAGGGGTAAGTGCATTCATTGTCCCATTCCAACCTTCCTTGAGGGTTTTCTTGTGGTCATCTTGTGATGTGAAAGTTGAGAAGGAAGGTCCTAAAGAACTACCTATAGAGCCACTCGTGGTTGTGCACGCCTTTAATTGGAGCACCCCGAGGCAGAGAGGCAGAAAGAACTCTGTGGGTTCAAGTCAGCCTGCTCTGCAAGGCAAGTCCAGGACAGCCTGGGATACACAGAAAAACCCTGGCTCAAAAAACAAAACCGGGGCTGGAGAGATGGCTCAGTGTTTAAGAACACTGACTGTTCTTCCAGCAGTCCTCAGTTCAATTCTCGGCAACCACATGGTGGCTCGGAACCCTGTGTAATGGGACCCGACACCCTGTTAGGGTGCTTCTGAAGAGAAAGACAATGTACTCACATAAAATAAATGAATTTTTAAAAACAATATTGTACAAATTCTCAAAGGACTAATAAAAATATTTTTAAAAAGTTAAAAAAAGAAAAAATGAATGCTTTTCATTTTTTCATTTAATAAAAGAAATTAATAAAAATGTATGCTTTTTTAAAAACAGAAAAACAAATGAAACACCAACACAAGTAACCTATAGCTTCTAGATTTGATCCAAATGACTTTGTTCTCATGGGTTGAGATCTGAAGTAAACAAATGACCTGAAGTTCTAGCTCTCCATCAGCCACCTACATAAACAGATTCCATGTCATGGACAGTTGGAATTGTAATCCAAACAACTGCTGCTCAGAAACACTGATAATCCGGTCAGGTCCCCTCATTAATAATGCAGGTGCTTCCTTGTCTGTTAATTGATTTGCTTTTGTGTTTGTTTCTTTGGCTGGTTGATTGGCTGGTTTTTCTAACAGGGTTTCTTTCCATAGCCCCTGGCTAGGGTGGAATTTGCTCTGTAGAACAGGGTGGTGTTGAACTCAAGAGGCCATCCATATGTGGCATAAAAAAGCATTTATAGATAGTAGAAGTGACGTGACTGGAAGAAAAAGTGAACATGCCTAGGACGATGGTCTCTTCCTTCCCAAGGCTGCCACCCTTAGCACTCATCCAAGTAGACAATTGTGTACTATCAGTCCTTGTCCCCCACTGACTCACCATTGGCTAGAAGAGGAGCTCTGTGTAGTCACCAGTACTTCCAGATCAATGGAACTGGCAAATATATGTTTCACTGGAGGCTTAGACTCATGTCCCACCTTTCTAGAGCAGACAGCAGTGAGCTATAGCATGTTTCCCTGGCTTAGCATGTTTCGTCCTCCAGGAAGGCCTCAGCAATCCGTTAATGGCTTTGACCTGTGTTTGATTTGCTCTTGCCCCAGGCTGATTAAGCAGCCATGGTCACAGCCAGTCTGCATCTGACTCCTTTGAGAAAGTTATGGCCTTGGACTCTGTATTGGCTGCTTTTGTGTGTCAACTTGACAGAAGCCGGAGTTATCAGATAGAAAGAAGCTTCACTCTAGGAAATGCCTCCATGAGGTCCAACTGAGCTGGACAGTGGTGGCCCATGCTTGTAATCCCAGCACTGGGAGGCAGAGGCAGGCAGATCTCTGTGAGTATGAGGACAGCATGGTCTACTTAGTGCGTCCTCGACAGCCAGGGCTACTTAGTGAGATCCTTTCATGACTGTGGCCCCTAAAATAAAAAAAAGAAAGAAAGAAACCAAGAAAATATGACAATATGACTGATGTTTTAGGATGAGGAATTTGTGTGTGTGTGTGTGTATGTGTGTGTGTGTGTGTGTTTGTATGTGTGTGTGTGTGTGTGTGTGTGTGTGTGTGTAGGGAAGGGAGGCTGTGTACTCACAGGGGGGAGGTAGGCATTGGTAGAGAGCACCCTGGGAGAAGAGAAGACTGACTTCACACCTTGTCTGTGCATCCTGCCTGCAGAACTCTGAGAAATCCAAATTCAGATGTTCAAGCCACCAGTCATCTTATTTTGTTAAGGTGTCACCTGAGAGGACACTCGAGTTCTTTGGATTCTTCATGACGCTCTGTCTTGTATAAGTATCTTACCTCTAAAAGGACGTCTCACTCTTGTTTACCCTGGTTCTGTTGTTTTGCTCTTTTGTCTGTTTATTTTGTAGACAGGGTGTCATGGTGTATCTCTCTTGGCCTGAAAGTCTGTCTGTAGACTGGATTTAAACTCGTGTCAACCTGCTTGCCTCTCCCTCTCGTTTGCTGGGATGTCAGAGTCCACCCAAAACTGAACAACAAACAAATATCTTTAAATTTTAAATTGAGAATCCTCCCCATGTTAATAAGGCAACAATGCTCCTAATCCAGCCCCCATGGTGTCTGACACACTGTTTAAGTGGAGCTTTTTACAGAGACGGGGGGGGGGGGGGGGGGGGTGGAGCTTCCCTGGGCAAGACCTGTCAGCTTTCCGAGATGCGTTGAAAATGGTTTAAATAGTGTGTTTGCCAGCTACTTCATCTAATTCCATACAGCAATGAGCTGTTGCATCTTCCTGCAGGAGAAACCCGATAAACAAAACAACTGCTTTTTGGTGGGATCCCACAAGAGGTGCAGTGCTTTTCTCAGGGGAAACCATTCTCCCTATAGGAGCATGGATCTTTTCCCTAGAGCACAGCTCTGCAGGGAACAGCCCACCAGCTGACAAAGCAGCCAGGACTAAAGACTTACTGCAGCTTCCCAGCACATTGTTTATTGGACACAATTGGAAATCTTCTCTTTCCTTTTGTGTGTGATGGTTGAAAATACGATACTATAACTACTAGGATTCTATATTTATAAAACAGTGTTTGCATTTCAATGAACATTTTTCTTGAGCATAAATGTCAAAACCCTTAGCATGCCTGGGCAGTGGAGTCTGGAGAGGTGTGGACGGGATGCACAGAGGGGGAGATATCTAAATCAGAACACACGCTTTCTGTAGTGGGGGATGGGTGCGTCTTCAAGTTTTTGGTGTAGTGGACATGCGTCCAGGTACCCTTTATTCTCGGGTGACTAATAAATAAGTCTCCAAGGACTCAAAAGTCAAAGGCTTCATCTCTAAATGGTGGCACAGTTCAGAGATGATTGGACCTGAGGGCACTGCTATCAGGGGAGTGATCTTTGGAAACTTGTAGCAGAGAGGGGCTGTGGTTGCCTTGTTGAAAGAAGATGGTGAATGGGCACAGGAGAGAGGCATGTGATGGGGACAGTTTCAGTTGGCAAAAATCCCCAACAAAACGAAACAAACAACTTTCCTCCCTGGCCTGGTCTTCAATCCTCTCAGGGGTCCACAGAAGCCTTGGATAATCCCTCCTCCTGGCTAAGATTCTGGAGTTCCTGAGAATTCCTGGGGCAAAGGTTGTTAACCTGCCTGCAGTCCCTGGGATGATTGGGAGGGTGGGGAGATTCCTGAGTCAGCAGAGCAGCCACATCTGCAGATCTTCCTTGGGAGGGAGTCCTTGCCTGCAGGCATTTGTCAAGGCTAGACTCACCTGTGGCCTTGGTACTAACCGGGCAAAAGCACAGGCAGCATGTAGAGTCTCTGTCTTGGTTTGTACCTCCTGAATCCACTGAGCAGACCCTGGGCAAGGAGTGGGGGGAGTCCAGAAGAAGATTCATTTCTGCAGAAGAGCTTATCTTGTGTTAAGATAACCACTGCAGATAGCATAAAATTTAGTAGTAAGCTTGGTGTGGAGGCAGAGGCTAATGGAATGTTTAGGAGCACAGATCCTCCAGAGGGTATTTGCTGAATTCTGCAGTCTAAGAGCCACCTGCCATGTGGTGTTAGAAAGCATTTATAGATTGAAGTGATGTGACATGTAGAGAAGCTGGGCATGCCCAGAACACTGGGTTCTCCGTCCCAAGGCTGCCACCCTTAGCATGGTTTCTCACGTTGTGGAGACTCCAAGGCCAATCATAGAATTATATTTGTTGCTCCTTCATATCTGTAAATTTGCTAATATTATGAATTGTAATATCAATGTCAAAGATGTGCAGAGTTGTTGATATGCGGTCTGTGTGAATGGGTCATTCGAGATCATCTGCCTCAGGGGTCACCAGGTCGAGAACTGTTGGTCTAGAGACCATCCAGCTTGGCTCTGTGGGGCATTTGCCTTGCAGATGGTCACTTGAGTAGCTGGCCCCCTGTAGTTGCCTGGGACACACGTATATGCTGCAAGGGTAAATTTCAGGTTGAGTTTACAGGGGTTTCAAAAACATCTGTGGCAATTCTGCATGTCCCCACATAGTAGGTTTGAGCATGTCCACACCAACCCCATTATGTGTCCTCCCTCCCACTGAAATGCTGCTTTGTCTGCAAGAGACCCTGACATTTTTCTGAACCTACTGAGTTGAATTTTGGTGATCATGGGCATGAGATGAAGTCGTTTAATAGGATTCATGCAACTTACCAGTTGCTACACTGATTTTCCCAGGCTTCTCTAATTACAGGGCTAGAAAGCTCTCTGTGGTCTCTATTGTAAGGATTCCAGTATACACTCTCCAGTTTATATGCTGCAGTATACATGCTCCGGTATATAGGTACATTGGCCTTATTAGGACAAATTTAGTTACAGTTGACACTTTTTTTTTTTAAATTTTATTTTCTGTGTTTTTTTTTATTTACATTCCAAATCATTTCCCCTTTC
Organism: Tokudaia tokunoshimensis; assembly: GCA_036184795.1. Lineage (NCBI taxonomy): Eukaryota > Metazoa > Chordata > Mammalia > Rodentia > Muridae > Tokudaia > Tokudaia tokunoshimensis. The sequence continues at coordinate 101,145,560 of BTHU01000005.1, read as the reverse complement.
CTGTTTCCTCCCTCCCCGAAAGTCCCATAAGCCCACATCCCTCCCTGTTTTCCCCATTTAACCCCCTCTCTATTCTCTGTCCTGGCATTCCCCTACATTCAGTCTTTCCAGGACCAGGGGTCTCTCCTTCCATCTTCTTAGAAATCTATTGATAGGGGGCTGGAGAGATGGCTCAGTGGTTAAGAGCACTGACTGCTCTTCCGAAGGTCCTGAGTTCAAATCCCAGCAACCACATGGTGGCTCACAAACATCTGTAATGAGATCTGACTCCCTCTTCTGGATTGTCAGAAGACAGCTGCAGTGTACATATATATATATATATATATATATATATATATATATATATAATATTTAAAAAGAATAAAAAAATAAAAAAAAGAAATCTATTGATATGTGAATTGTGTCTAGGGTATTCCGAGACAGTTGACACTTTTAACTTCTGCATTTCCTTTGAATTTTGAGAGGCTGACCACATCTTTGGCTATGAATATTCCTCTTGTGATCCCCTAGAATGGAATTTTTTTCGTTTGTTTCAATCTGTGATTCACAAATATTTCCCTCAGTTTCAAATTCACATATCATGATGTCAAGCTAGTTGAATAAGTTAGTCTAGTCAAAGGGAGACCATTCAGGGATGGACTGATGGCTTGTTACAGATCTAAGATCTGTGCCCCACTAGGAATTATGATGATATACATCAAAAGACTAAATTACAAGCTGAGATGTAGTTCAGAGGACAGACTCACAGTGCACCATTCACAGAACCATGGATTTGATCCCCATTAGAGTACTGGTGTGTGTGATGCTCAAAATCCCAGCACTAAGGAGGTGGGCAGAAGGATCAGAAACTCATCCTTTGCTAAAAAGAAGTTAGAGGTTACCCTGGGCTACATGAAGCTATGTCTCAAACAGAGAGAGAGAGAGAGAGAGAGAGAGAGAGAGAGAGAGAGAGAGAGAGAGAGAGAGGAAATATAAACTGTTGTCTACACCAAGAAATAAGAAAACCCAGCCTTGCCAATCTAGGGATGACCGCTGGGGGTGCCTTCTTGGGACTGTTATCATACTTGCAATGCAGTCACATTCTCTTGAGACATTCTCTAAAGTGTTTGGTGGCAGTGTCAGAAGAAATGGCAAAGTAAGTTCCTTTTACTTCAGCTTTCTGTGGATTATTGGGGAGAAATGAATTCATTACCACATCCTAGTACTCAACTTCAAAAGGAAGTTCGGAGGTGGCTTGCTGTCCACTGAGTGTTTCTGTTGAACATCAAGGTCACCCCCACCACCACCACCCGCACTTTCTGAGAGTAGATCCTTCCTATGTGAATTCCTAGGGAAGCTATTGAGTAGGCAAGATTCAAACAGAAGAGAGTGAGCCAATAACTCAAAGAAACAATATTTTGTCAGTCACTGGACTAACAGACAAGTTAGTTCCTATCCCTGTTTGCTATTCGGGTCCGGTGTCTAAGCATAATCAGTGAACATGGCAGATTTCTGTCTGGAAAGACAAACTCTATTTGCAGAGACCCTTCATGAGTATAGAGTCTGATGCCCCAGGTTTTCCTGATTTCTAAAAACCAGCATTTCTGAAGGTATTTTTCAGGAAGACTTGGTCTCACAACCCTAATTTTTGTAGGGGGAATCCCCTTGTTCTAGTCAAGAGAGGACCCAGCCACTGGGCAGGTATAGAATTATAAATTCAATATTTATATCTCAGGATAAATATCCGTACTTCTCCAATACCTCAGACACTTGAAGCAGGCTGAGGTGAGTAGATCTCTAGATGAAGATGGACTGCTGGTCTGTACTCACACGGTCCTCAGTTTCTAAATTCAGGCCTAAGGGTGGTGGGGATTAGACCATAGGCCTATACTCAACCCCACAGGACAAAGCACAAGACTCAGGAGGAGGAACAGGGGCAGGAATTAGAAGGCCCAGGACACAATGAAACCTCACCTTCCACAGGCCTGCAATATGGGAGATAGTCCACTGGGCGGCAGCTTCTGTGGAATTCCACTTTCAGGCCTGGGTGTGGTGGATTCATGGCCTAAGGCAGCTCCTTTAACTGCCATCTGAGTGGAGAGAATCACAGTAGGGTCCTTTCTAAGTTGTCCTGATGCTCCTTGGAACATCCTTTTGACCCAGATGACATCATTGGGTTCCAAGAAGGTGAAATGGGGCAGAACTGGAGTTCTGCTGTGTCTCCTGGATTGCCTGATGAGAAGCATTTATGGAGGATGGAGGGCCTGGAGGGACTTGAGGAAGGAATGGTTAGAGTTCTGCCTACTGCTGCTCTCTGATCCTGGGAAGCAATGAGAGAAGTCTTCCTAACTTAATCTCATGGGGTAAATCCCTACCTAAGTGGGGTTGAGCACACCACAAGCAAAGCAAAGGAAGGTGGTCTATCCACTCTTTTCAGGCTTCTTGTGACAGCTTAGTTAGAGTTTTGGTTTTCTACCTTCCCAGAACTCTTTATACACAAGGAGGTTTTCAATTTATTTCTAAATGTTTAGTTAGTAATTGAGAGGTTTTGACTCTGAAACCTAGGTCATTGTTGGACTTCATTGCTAGGGGAAGCTAAATGAGGAGGAGCTTTGAAGCTACAATTTGAGATATTTCAGTCTGGGTGCAGAATGTTTCTACCCACCTGGAAAAAGCATCTCTAAAAGGAGCAAGTCCATTTAGGCTTCCTGGACAGGCTGCTCTCAATGAGATCGGTTTCCTGGGGTTTGCCAGTGTCTTGGGCTCTCATTTGAAACCTGTCCTGGGTATGGACCCTCTGTTTTGGATTCACTTGAGTATTAACCTGAGGTATGGCTGAGACAGCTCACACTAGGCATCCAGTCTAGGAATACATGCCTTAGTCTGAGCCACTGAGAAAGTTTGATGGACACCAGATGAGTAGCCTGGTGCAGGTCAATTACCAGAGTGCTGTCAGTTGTTTCTTGGAGAGATTTTTCTCTCTCGTGCCCTCCATGGAGCTGTAGGTCTGACCTGTGAATTTCTTCTTTACATGGAGTCTTATGTAGCACATGATAGGAGTATGTCATCAGTTATCAATCTGTCCCACTGGTCTTAGGGCCAATAGTTGCATAGCCAGGTCAGTGGTCCAGGAATGGAGGAAGGCAATTTGTAGGGGAAGGCAAAAAGCTGATTGAAGGGATGAGATTTTTTTTTCAAGTCCTTTCACCTGTAGTTGAGAAATCTTTTTCTATATATCGTACCGAAGACATGTGTGGTAATAAATATATACCATCTGTTCCTGTACACAGTGGAAGGCTTTCCTTTCCTCATTTGAGAACCTGGATCAGATTAATCAATACTCTCGTCCTTGCTGAAGTACCTGGCATGATGCTAAGTCATATCTTCTACAAACTCGATTTCATCGTTTATCTTGTGACAGTGTTGGATGAGCACCTGAGGGTGGTCATCAGGCAAGAGGGTAGCAGAGTTGGTAACAGTGAAGTGTTCACACCATTTTAATGGGTGGCCAAGAAAAATGCGGCCTGCTACTGGGTCACACAGGCACTGATCAGCCAGTGTTTTGGCGGACTAGTAGAGAGCCTCAACCCTACCTTAGGGAGTTGTTTTATTCATTAGACTAAGATTAGCCTCCACTGCTCTTAGAAGGTGGACCTGTCTTTGGCCACATGGTCTAATCATTTGTACAGGACTATCACTGGGTTTTTCCATGACTCCAAAGTTTGGGGTATTTCTTTCCTGTCATGTCTCATGGAGAAACAGATGAAAAGATTTTGAGACATGTGGAAGTGCTAGGGCTCGAGCCCAAGTCAGAGCTGTTTTGAAAGCTTCAAATGCCTTTTCTTTACGTCTCAGTCCAGAGCAGCAGCTCAGTGTTCCCCTTGGTGCTGGTAGAGAGGAACGCTGTTTCCACAAGCTCTGCTCTGCAGAGACAGGAGTACCTAGCTCCACTGGTTGCTTCCGTGACAACTTGACACAGGCTGGAGTTATCACAGAGAAAGGAGCCTCCCTTGAGGAAAGGCCTCCATGAGATCCAGCTGTGCGGCATTTTCTCAATTAGTGATCAAGGGGGGAGGGCCCATTGTGGGTGGTGCCCTCCCTGGGCTGGTAGTCCTGGGTCCCATAAGAAAGCAAGTTGAGCAAAGCAGGGGAATTAAGCCAGTAAGTTAACATCCCTCCATGGCCTCTGCATCAGCTCCTGCTTCCTGACCTGCTTGAGTTCCAGTCCTGACTTCCTTTGCTGATGAACAGCAAATTGAATGTGTAAGCTGAATGAATTGTTTCCTCCCCAACTTGCTTCTTGGTCATGATGTTTGTGCAGGAATAGGAACCTGACTAAGGCACTAGCCATCACTTGGTCCTCTCAGACCTGCCTGTCTCTTACTGTTAGGAGTTGGACCTGACAGATGGCAGCATTCCTCCCCTGAGACAGGCTCCTCTTGCCTTTCCTCAGCTGCTCTCCAGAAAATGTTGCTTCTGAGGTACAAGAGTGGGCTTTCTTAGTTGAGTTCAGTTAACAAGATCTGTAAGTCAGCAGCCCTGCAGTGGCCCTTTTACATTCTATTTTCCCAGGAAATCTCTGACAGAAGGGCAGAAGATCAGCCCTCAGTGTTTCATTCAACAAGGTTGCAGACTATGGTTAAATCTTTGGGGCAATCTGGCCCACATATGTTGCCCACTCTATCCTCCATTTGTGTCTGTCCACTAAAAAGCAAAGACAGGTTGACTCACTTTTGCCAGAATAAGCCTGAGGAATTCATCCTTCATGACCAAGACTGTACACTCTCTTTGTCTTGAAGAGTAGGAGTCATGAGTATAAGTGGACAGGTTCCCTCACATACAGGAAGGCATATTTCTGGATGACTGTCAAGGCACCAGGATGTCTGTCTCTTCATCCAGGCAATATAGACTGCAGTTTCTCTTTTTGTTTCCAGGGTCACTGAGTATTGTTTAATATGGATGGCAGTAGCTGAACTGGTTAGTTGAAGCATTATGAGAGCTTAGTGTTGGGCCAGTCCTAAGGGGTTGGTTTGTGCTCATGTCCCCAGGAATCTTGGTTGTCCATCTGAAACACAGTCCAACTGTCTCTTGTGATTGGAGGCAGAACGTTCAGCTAGGATATTCTTTTGACAAAGGGCAAGACAACATAATTTTTCTGAGTATCTGTAGTGGTAAGTGCATCTCATTATGAGAGAAATTGTGGGTGGTTTTCAGTTTATCCAAAAGTTCTTATCTCCCAAGCAGCTCTGTATTCTTGAACATCCTTTAAGCCACCTGCAGTTGCTAGGAACTTCCTAGACCCTTACTTTTTTTTTAATTTTTATAACTTTTTCATAATACCTTGTGCTGACTGGGTGATAAAGTATATCATTTCAGTGGCTGACTTTAATATTTCTCTAAAGGAGGAAAATTGTTTCAAGTGTCATTTTCAGTGTTGGACAGAAGCCCAAATCTATTCTATCTAGGTTGTATTGTGTGGCACCAATTCCTTTTCCTGCCCAACCCAGGATATGATCTTTTACTTATTTCTCATGGCCCTTTGACCCTCTCTACTGTCTCTCCCCACCTGACTCTCCCACTCCACTCCACACCCAACCAAATTTCCTCATTCCCTCTGCCTCCCCTGACTACTTGATTCCCCTCATATAACTGAGATTCAAGCATCTTCAATTGGATCTTCATTCTTCTTTAGCTTCTCTGGGTCTGTGGAATGTATCATGGGTATCCTCAACTTTATGGCTAATGTCCTCTTATCAGTGAGTACATACCCTGAATGACCATTTGAATCTGGGTTACCCAGGGTCAAGCAGGGATTGTCAGGATCTAGCACCAAAAAAGTGATTTTTCCAGGAGTGGTAGGTGTGTGAAGGTTGGTTTTGTTTGCTTGTTTTTATTTTTTGGTTTCTCTGGATGACCTTAAATAGTTTAGATCCCAAAGAAAGCTTAAGTCTTGGGCCAGTGACTGTCAGGCTGGGTGTCACACCAGAGAAAACCAATGGTCAATACAGGAAGGAAATCTGAAAGACACACACACACATACACACATGCATGCACGCACATGCACACACCCACAAACACACACACACACACACTCACACAGAGAGAGAGAGAGACAGAGACAGAGACAGAGAGAGACAAAGAGAGAAACAGATAAAGAATGACACAGAGAGAGACAGAAACAGAGAAACAGAGACTAAAGACATCCAGAAGTGGCCACAATCTATTCATACATTTGAACAGATGGGAATATGACAATATCTCACAGATTCAAAACACTGGATCAGCAGTTGAACCTGAAACACTTAGGACAGCTTAACCACTCTTAACTGAAGAGGTGACAGGCTATGCAATTTTCCAAAGGATTTCTTTCTGGGGTGCAGGAGTCAGACTCCATAGTATTGACTGACCGAAGGAAGCCCTGGGAACCTGGGTCACCTCAAGTTTGTGCACCCTAAAGGTGTCCCTTACCACCTCACTCTTCCTCACTTGAAGGGGATCAAACCCCTGGTACTCCCTGGATTTCTTTCTGGGTATCTGGGTGGAACTTCCAGAATTGCTGTGGGATATCTAGCAGGGAAGAGTGCTGTGAAATGGATTTTGGCCAATAGAAAATCTTTATTAGCCAGCCTGCAACTACTTGGGGTGCTCAGTTTGTTGTACCAAGCATTTCTCAGGATGAGCTTTTAAACACACAACCATATTCTGGGTTGACACACTTGAGATAACCAGATCAGTCAGATAGGAACAGAACTTCAGAAGCCAAAAAGCAAGGTTCATACATTTAGAGGTACAGATGTTCATTTTTAAAAAATATTTGGCACTCCGCCATCTTTTCTCCCGTGGCCAGGTAGTTGGGATCTTCAGGCTCAGAGACAGACAGGCAAAATATCGCATGGGTCTCAGACAGCTTGTGTGTACCCTGCTCCCAAGGGCTGGGCAGGTCTGCAGTAATCTGTGTCAGGGGAATCCTGGTAATCCAGGGGAGCCAGATATAGCTTTGCAGGCTCACAGGAGATCCAACTGACAGCCAGTGACAGCAGGACCAAATAACACCAGAGGTAACCAGATGGCAAAAGGCAAATGTAGGAACGTTACTAACAGAAATCAAAGTAATATGGCACCATCCGAACCCAACTCTCCAACAGCAACAAGTCCTGGATACCCCACCACACCCGAAAGACAAGATCTGGATTTAAAATAACTTCTCACGATGCTATTAGAGGATCACAGGAAGGACACAAATAAATCTAATAAAGAATTACAGGAGACCATGAATCAACGGTTAGAAGCCCTTATAAAGGAAACACAAAAATCGCTTAGAGAAATGCAGGAGAACATGGATCAACAGATGGAGGCCCACAAGGAGACAACACAAAAATTGCTTAAAGAAATGAATCAACGGGTAGATGCCCATCCAAAGGAAACACGAGAACTGCTTAAAGAAATGCAGGAGATGATGGATCAACAGATGGAATCCCATGAGGAGGAAACACAAAAATCGCTTAGAGAAATACAGGAGAACTTGGGTCAACAGGCAGAAATCCTGAAAGAGGTAATGCAAAAATACCTTAAAGAAATACAGGAAAATACAAACAAACAAGTGAAGGATCTCAGCAAATCCATCCAGGATCTAAAAAAGGAAGTAGAAACAACTAAGAAATCACAAAGGGAGACAACTTTGGAGATAGAAAACCTGGGAAGAAATCAGGAGTCATAGATGCAAGCATCAACAATAGAATACAAGAGATGGAAGAAAGAATCTCAGGTGCTGAAGATACCATAGAAAGCATCGACTCAACAGTCAAAGAAAATGCAAAATGCAAAAAACGTGTAACCCAAAACATCCAGGAAATCCAGGACACAATGAGAAGACCAAACCTAAGGATTATAGGTATAGATGAGAGTGAAGATTTGCAACTTAAAGGGCCAGTAAACATCTTCAACAAAATTATGGAGGAAAACTTCCCTAAACTAAAGAGAGAGATGCCGATGAACATACAAGAAGCCTACAGAACTCCAAACAGACTGGACCAGAACAGAAATACCTCCCGTCACATAATAATCAAAACACCAAATGTACTAAACAAAGAAAGAATATTAAAAGCAGTAAGAGAAAAGAGCCAAGTAACATACAATGCAAGACCTATCCGAATCACATCAGACTTCTCACCAGAGACTATGAAAGCCAGAAGATCCAGGGCACATCTCATGCAGACACTAAGAGAGCACAAATGCCAGCCTAGACTACTATACCCAGCAAAACTCTCAATCACCATAGATGGAGAGACCAAGATATTCCATGATAAAACCAAATTTTCACAATATCTTTCCACAAATCAAGCCCTGCAACAGAGAACAGGTGGAAACCTCCAATACAGGGAGAGAAACAACACCCTGGAAAAATTGAGATAATAACCTTCTTGCTTCAAACCCAAAAGTAGATAACCACTCAAACATAAAGATAGCATGAAGAATGGCAGGTGGCAATAATCACTATGCCTTAATCTCTCTTAATATCAATGGTCTCAATTCCCCAATAAAAAGATATAGACTAACACACTGGATACGTAAACAGGACCCAGCATATTGCTGCATGCAGGAAACGCACCTCAGTGTCAAAGACAAACACTACCTCAGAGTAAAAGGCTGGAAAACAATTTTACAAGCAAATGTCCCCAAGAAATGAGCCGGAGCAGCCATCTTAATATCAGATAAAATTGATTTTCAACCTAAAGTCATCAAAAAAGACACAGAAGGACACTACATACTGTTCAAGGGAAAAATCCACCAAGAAGAGCTCTCAATTCTGAATACCTATGCTCCAAATGCAAGGGCACCCTCATTTGTAAAAGAAACTTTACTAAAGCTCAAAGCACACATCCCACCTCATACAATAATAGTGGGTGACTTCAACACCTCGCTCTCTGAAATGGATCGTTCAGGAAAGCAGAAACTAAACAGGGACACAGTGAATCTAATTGAAGCCTTGGACCAAATGAAACTAACAGATATATATAGAACATTTCATCCTAGAGCTAAAGAATACACCTTCTTTTCAGCACCTCATGGTACCTTCTCCAAAATTGACCATATAATTGGTCACAAATCAGACCTCAACAGATATAAGAAGATAGAACTAATCCCATGCCTCCTATCAGATCACTATGGAATAAGGGTGGTCTTCAATGGCAACAAAAACAACAGAAAACCCACATACACATGGAGGCTGAACAATGCTCTACTCAATGATAACTTGGTCAAGGCAGAAATAAAGAAAGAAATCAAAGACGTTTTGAAATTTAATGAAAATGAAGGCACAACATACCCTAATTTATGGGACTCAATGAAAGCAGTGCTAAGAGGAAAATTCATAGCCCTGACTGCCACCAAAAAGAAACGGGAGACAGCATACACTAACAGATTAACGGCACACCTGAAAGCCCTGGAACAAAAAGAAGCAAATACACCAAAGAGGAGTAGAAGGCAGGAAATCATCAAACTCAGGGCTGAAATCAATCAAGTAGAAACAAATAAAACCATACAAAGAATCAACAAAACGAGGAGTTGGTTCTTTGAGAAAATCAACAAGATAGATAAGCCCTTAGCCAGACTAAGCAGAGGGCACAGAGACAGTATCCAAATTAATAAAATCAGAAACGAAAAGGGAGAGATAACAACAGAAACTGAGGAAATACAAAAAATCATCAGATCCTACTCCAAAAGCCTGTATTCAACACAACTAGAAAATCTTGAGGAAATGGACAATTTCCTTGACAGATACCAAATAGAAAAATTAAATCAGGATCAAATAGACCATCTAAAACGTCCTATAACCCCTGAAGAAATAGAAGTCGTCATTGGAAGTCTTCCAATCAAAAAAAGCACAGGTCCAGATGGCTTTAGTGCAGAATTCAATCATACCTTCAAAGAAGACCTAACACCAATACTCTTCAAACTGTTCCACAAAATAGAAACAGAAGGAACACTACCCAACTCGTTCTATGAAGCCACAATTACGCTAATACCAAAAGCACACAAAACGATCATTCACTACGATCAAGTAGGCTTCATCCCAGGGATGCAGGGATGGTTCATTATAAGGAAATCCATCAATGTAATCCACTACATAAACAATCTCAAAGAAAAAAACCACATGGTCATCTCATTAGATGCTGAGAAAGCATTTGACAAAATTCAGCATCCTTTCATGCTAAAGGTCTTGGAAAGATTAGGAATTCAAGGCCCATATCTAAACATAGTAAAAGTAATTACAGCAAACCGGTAGCCAGCATCAATCTAAATGGAGAAAAACTTGAAGCAATCCCACTAAAATCAGGGACTAGACAAGGCTACCCTCTCTCTCCATATCTTTTCAATATAGTACTTGAAGTTCTAGCTAGAGCAATTAGACAACAAAAAGAGGTCAAAGGGATACAAATTGGAAAGGAAGAAGTCAAACTATCACTATTTGCAGACGATATGATAGTATACTTAAGCAACCCAAAGAACTCCACCAGAGGACTCCTACAGCTGATAAACGACTTCAGCAAAGTGGCCCGATATAAAATCAACTCAAGCAAGTCAGTAGCCTTCCTATACTCAAAGGATAAGCAGGCTAAGAAAGAAGTAAGTGAAATAATACCATTCACGATAGCCACAAACCATATTAAGTATCTTGGCGTGACTCTAACCAAAGAAGTGAAAGATCTGTATGACAAGAACTTCAAGGCTCTGAAGAAAGAAATTGAAGAAGACCTCAGAAGATGGAAAAATCTGCCATGCCCATGGATTGGCAGGATTAATATAGTAAAAATGACCATCTTACCAAAAGTGATACACAGATTCAATGCAATCCCCATCAAAATCCCAACTCAATTCTTCATAGAGTTAGAAAGAGCAATTCAAAAATTCATCTGGAATAACAGAAAACCCAGAATAGCTAAAACTATTCTCAAGAGTAAAAGAACCTCTGGGGGAATCAGTATCCCGGACCTCAAGCTGTACTACAGAGCAATAGTGTTAAAAACCGCATGGTATTGGTACAGTAACAGACATGTAGATCAATGGAACAGAATTGAAGACCCAGAAATGAATCCACACTCCTATGGTCACTTGAACTTTGACAAAGGAGCTAAAACCATCCAGTGGAAAAAAGATAGCCTTTTCAACAAATGGTGCTATCTCAGCTGGAGGTCAACATGCAGAAGAATGCAAATTGACCCATTCTTATCTCCTTGCACTAAGCTCAATTCTAAGTGGATCAAGGATCTCCACATAAAACCAGACACAGTGAAACTAATAGAAGGGAAACTAGGGAAGAACCTTGAACATATGGGCACAGGGGAGAATTTTCCTGAACAGAACTCCAATAGCTTATGCTCTAAGGTCAAGAATAGACAAATGGGACCTCATTAAATTACAAAGTTTTTGCAAGGCAAAAGACACTGTCAAAAAGACAAAGCAGCAACCAACTAACTGGGAAATGATCTTTACCAACCCTACATCCGACAGAAGGCTCAAGAAGTTAAACTCCAGAGAGGCAAGTAACCCTATTAAAAAATGGGGTACAGAGCTAAACAAAGTGTTCTCACCTGAAGAATATCTAATGGCTGAGAAGCACCTAAAGAGATGGTCATCATCCTTAGTCATTAGGGAAATGCAAATCAAAACAACCCTGAGATTCCATCTCACACCAGTCAGGATGGCTAAGATCAAAAACACAGGAGACAGCAGTTGTTGGCGAGGATGTGGAGAAAGAGGAACACTCCTCCACTGCTGGTGAAATTGCAAGCTGGTACAACCACTCTGGAAAGCAGTCTGGTGGTTCCTCAGAGAACTGGGCATGACACTCCCAGAGGATCCGGCTATACCACTCCTGGGCATATACCCAGAGGCTTTACCTGCATGCAATAAGGACACATGCTCCACTATATTCATAGCAGCCTTATTTATAATAGCCAGAAGCTGGAAAGAACCCAGATGTCCCTCGACGGAGGAATGGATTCAGAAGATGTGGTATATCTACACAATGGAATACTACTCTGCAATTAAAAACAATGAATTCAGGAAATTCCTAGGCAAATGGTCAGATCTTGAAAATATCATCCTTAGTGAGGTAATCCAATCACAAAAGAACACACATGGTATGCAGTCACTGATAAGGGGATATTGACCCAGAATCTCGGAATACCCTAGACACAATTCGCATATCAATAGATTTCTAAGAAGATGGAAGGAGAGACCCCTGGTCCTGGAAAGACTGGATGTAGGGGAACGCCAGGACAGAGTAACGAGAGGGGGTTGAATGGAGAAAAGAGGGAGGGAAGGGGGCTTATGGGATTTTCGGGGAGGGAGGAAACGGGAAAGGGGAAATGAGTTAGAATGTAAATTAAAAAAATAAAATAAAATAAATTATAAAAAAAATAATAAAATAGAAAAAAAAACTTGATTTTTGAACATTTCAAAAACAGTGACTCAAGCACATAGTCCACTTATTTGTGCTGACGTTGGGGGAAACTCAAAGAGAATGGATGTGTTGTCCAATCACAAATGCTCCCTTCCCATTTGATGAGGCATCTGTAAATGCAGTAAGCACATTTTCTATGGGATGCATACATATATTTACAGAAAAGAGAAAAGTATGCATAGGGGCAAATTGTAACAACTTGTCTCTTGGATAATTTTTTTGTTTCTTTGTTTTTTGAGATAGGGTTTCTCTGTATAGCCCTGGCTGTCCTGGAACTCACTCTGTAGACCAGGCTGGCCTCAAACTCAGAAATCCGCCAGCCTCTGCATCCCAAATGCTGGGATTAAAGGTGTGAGCCACCACTGTCCGGCTTGTCTTTTGGATAATGATTACCAATTTTGCCTAAAAAAATTGCACATGCAATAGGCCAAATACCAGTATTCTGCAATAACCAATTTAATTACTGTTTGGAATATGGAATAAACTATTTCAGCAGGTTCTTTCTCAACATGTGTCTGGAATTCTACCCTACAATTCTGTATTAACACAGCAACATCTTGATAGTAGGGAGTTAAATCTTTACTTGGAGACTAAGAAAGATTCTTCCACATTAATGGACTCTTTTGCCAAAGAACTGCTATGGGCACATGAGAAAGTAGCAATAATGCAAACAGCCAACAATTGATCGCAATCTGTATAATAGTTCTGATGTTGGCAAATAGCTTCCTCTACTTTCTTCAAAGCTATTCATCCCTCATCAGGTAAATGTCGAGGGGAATTAGGATTTACATCCACCTTGAGAATATCAGGTTTAATTTCTCCTGTGGTAAGCTCAAGGTAAGGTCTTAGACAATAAACATCTCCTAACAAATTTTAAAAGTCATTTAAAGGAGTAAATTATTGTTTTTGAATTTTCTATGTCAGAATTTTTTAGGATATAACTATGTCCCAAATATTGAAAAAGTTATTGCTTTTGAATCTTTTCTGGAACAACCACTCCCTGAAATTTTAAAGCTTTTTGTGTAAGAGGAAAGGCTTGTAGTAAAACTCCTTCAGAGGGATCAGCTAATAAAATATTCATATAATGAATAATATATACTGAAAGATTCAAAGTCCTAACTTCTTCATTGAAGTGGTGACAAAATTTTTACATAATGTAAGGCTATTAGCCATACCTTGAGGCAAAACTTTCCAATGATATTCCTTCTTGGACTCTCAAAATGACAAGCAGACACATGAAATGCAAACCTTTTATAGTCATTAGGATGCAAAGGAACAGTATGAAAGAATCCTCCAAATCCATACTAAGTCTATATGCACTTCCTGGAATGGCAGCTGGAGTAGGCAAGCCAGGCTGCAAGGCCTCCACACCTTCCAGAGCCTCATCAACCCTTCACAAACCCTGCAACAACCCCCAACTCCCGGATTTCATCTTAATTACAAATATGTGTGAGTTAAAATCCTGCCCCTGTGATCGAACTGCAAACTGCAGCCAATGGAATAATGGTACTTTAACAATAATTTTTAAGCTTCCCTTGGAACACCAGGGTACAACCACAACTTTGGAAAGCAAAACTCACCTTCCAACAATCAATACAGTCTCTCCAAACACAAGTAAATCACACCCATGCTACAAAGTTAGGCTGCCAGTTCCTGCACACAAAAGGCACAATGGTGCAGACTCCAAAACCTCACAGAGACACTGCCATAAATGCTATGTTTTATAAGTCTCACTTCTAGAATAAGAATTACACAAAATATTATGCAGGTTTAGTGGAACCATTAGAGACCTGTTTCCTTGGATTGGCTCAGGCCTCGTGTTTTTGTTCTGAATGATTCCAACCCTGAGTTACCAGTTTTTTGTTTTGGTTTGTTTTGTTTTGCTTTGTTTTTAGACAGGATTCCTCTGTGTAGACCAGGCTGTCCTCAGACTCAGAAATATGCCTGCCTCTCCCTCCCAAGTGATGGGATTACAGGCATGAACCACAACTGTCCTGCCCGAGTTACCAGTTTTAAACCAACTTTTGGGTGTTTTTGTTGTTGTTGTTGTTGTTGTTGTTTTGTTTTTGTTTTTTGTTGGTTTTTCGAGACAGGGTTTCTCTGTGTAGCCTTGGCTGTCCTGGAACTCACTTTGCAGACCAGGCTGGCCTCGAACTCAGAAATCCGCCTGCCTCTGCCTCCCAAGTGCTGGGATTAAAGGCGTGCACCACCACCGCCCGGCTTAAACCAACTTTTGGTTACCAATGTTACAAAATTTTATTCATACCCAATAATATATAAGCCAATAATATGACCACCACACTTGTACCTGCATACATGGAGACGTGGAAATAAGATTTAAGAAGTTGCTCCTCCTCATCCTTTTCCTCTTTCTCCTCCTCCTCCTTTTCTTCCTTTCCTCCTTCTCCTTATTCTCCTTCTGCTCCTTCTTTTTCTCCTTCTCCTTGTCCTCCTCCTCCTTCTCCCCTCTCCTCCTCCTCCTCCTCTTCCTCCTCCTTCATCTTCCTGTAGAAATCACCAAATGATGGATGATGTCTGTGCAGCAGGAGGACCTCTAGTACCTGGGGAGAGGCAAGATTAGCAGGCCTCAGAAGCTTCAGTGGAGGATTCAACAGCAGTCTTAGGGGCAAGGACTGTGTTCGAGGCCGTGGTGGTGGTTGAAGTCACTGGCTTCATGGCCATTTCTGTCAAGGTAAAGCTGAAGACAAGAGGGGGATCCCTGCCACCAAGCTGGGCTGCCTGGTTAAGGACATGAACATCAAGTCCTTGGAAGAGATCTACCTGTTCTCCCTGCCCATTGAGGAGTCTAACTTTCTGCTTGGTGCCTCCCTAAAATCATTCCAGTACAGCAGCAGACTTGGGCACCCAGCAGACCAGGTTCAAGGCATTTGTCCCAATTGGGGACTACAATGGTCACTTTGATCTTGGTGTTAACAGCTCCAAGGAGGTTGCCACTGACTTCCCAGGGGACATAATCTGATGGCCAGGCTTTCCATTGTCCCTGTGTGGAGTTGTTAGTGGGGAAAGATTTCCAAGCCCCACATGGTTCCATGCAAGGTGTAAGGTTGTTGTGACTCTGTGCTGGTGCATCTCATCCCTGCCCCAGAGGTACTGGCATTGACACTGCTCTGGTGCCCAAGAAGTTCCTGACAGTGGCTGATATAGATGACTGCTACACATCAGCCAGAGGCTTCACTGCCACCCTGGGCAACTTAGCCAAGGCCACCTCTGATGCCACCTCCAAGACCTACAGCTACCTGACCCCCGATCTCTGGATAGAGACTGTGTTCACCAAGTCTCCTTATCAGAAATTCACTGATCATCTTGTGAAAACCCTCAGCCGAGTCTCTGTTCAGAGGACCCAGGCTCCATCTGTGGCTACCACATCGGTGTATTTATACAAGAAAAAGAAATGAATTAAGTCTATTAAAAAAAAAAAAGACTTAAAGAGACCCAAAGGGCCATGTCAAATCCTATATACTGAGTTGAACCATAAATAAATAATAATCCATAATAATGCTCAATGAATACCTCACAATATTTCTAAGGTGTAAAGCATCCTCCAGTCTTAACTCCATGTCTCTAGCTGGCTGGCAACCAGCCCTCCTCTTGTCTATGAGGTATCCCCACAGGTCTGCAGTTATGGGAAGACACAAGACTGAAGGCTCATGACTTTGCTGCTAGTATCTGAACTCAGGTTCAACTTGCAGAGAAGCAATCTTCAACATTGAGCCATCTCGCATCACTGCCCATTTGGAAGGAAATTGTTTTTAAGGCAAAAACATACTAGCTGTCTTCAAACAATGCTCATAAACCTGGGTGGTTGAGGCACATGCCTTTAATTCAGGCACTTGGGAAGTAGAAGCAGATGGATCTCAGAGTTCACGACCAGCCTCTTCTACAGAGTAAATTCAGCACTGCCAGGACTACCTAGAGATATCCTGACCACCCCCCAAGAAAGAAAAAGCAAAAGAAAGAGTAAATGAAAAAAGTTCAAGAGATGGGTTGGCAAGATAGCTCAGTGAGTACAGAGCAACTCACATCCTACCCCTTGACTCACATGGTGGAAATATAGGACTGTCTCCCCTGGCTTCAAACTTAGAGTACCCATCTCCTAAGTGCTGATAAAGACAACCACACCTGGTCCTTACAGATGAACATAATTTATTTGACAGAAGATCACAATTTATTTGACAGAAGATCACAATTTATTTGACAGAAGATCACAATTTATTCACAGTTGAAATTAATATCAATCCAAGCCCTGGCACAGTACTTGTGACAGATATCATAGACGTATTAATATATGGATAAACTCAGAGGCTTTGCAATCTTCAAAGTTAGTGGGAGATATTTTATAATGGTACACATGTCCTTAGAGAGTCTGAAGGGTTGCCAAGCTGGCTGGAATTACTATGGTGTTTTTTTTTATGCACCTTCAGGTTATCCAATCTTGGATAGGCCCTACTGCAGAATTCACACACGAAGGGTCTATGTCCAGTGTGTTTCCTCATGTGACGAGAGAGCTCATCTGAGCGAGAGAATGCCCATGGGCATCCGGTGTGCTGACATTTGTAGGGCTTCTCCCCTGGATCAGAGAGAAAGAGATACTTGTTACACTTAGAGGAAGATGGGACGTGGGGCCTGAGTGTCATCGACTACAAGGTTAAAAAAGATGAACAGAGAGGACACTGAACTAAGAAGAGGAGGAGCTGGGCAGAAAGATAAATTGGAGAGTTAAGGAGAACTTCAAGGATAGGAAGAAAGAGAAACACAGCAAAAGAGGAGGTAAGGAAGGGATGAACAAGAAATCAAATGAAGGAGTGAGTGACAAGGAAGATGGTCCAAGAAGAGATTCCCTACAGAAGGACTACAGAGCCTGAAATGAGCTTAGTCAATAGTCCTATATTCTTGGTGGCTCAGATGGTAGGATTTCTTGGACATGGGTGTTCAAACCCAGTGTGACAACATGGCCAAAACTCATCTCTGGAAAGGAGAGACCAGAAACGTCCACAAGGGACCAAATTAATACACCACTTATCCTACCATGCAGTGGAAAGGTCACCACAGAAGCCTGTAGCACAGTAGACACTACCCCTATAGCCTCACTTATCAATAAAGCCTCTCTATCCACCTTCAAACTGGCCGCCACCCTTCCCATAAATTTTATGGGGTGGCAGAGCTCCAGGAAATGGCAATAAGCTCAAATGAGTGTCAAATTTTATAAAGGCAGATCTATAGCTACTGATCCCCCAAACCCCATGTGCAGACAGACCCTCACTCACCAGTGTGTTTTCGTTTATGGCCATTGAGGTGGGAAGATTTCAAAAAAGACTTTCCACAGTTTGGGTGAGGGCATTTGTAGGTCTTCCCTTTCTTTTGCATCTTTGTCCTGCGACCATTCTTCCTGTCTGGGAGATTTCCTGATAGCCCAGGAAAGCTTGAAGAACATGTTGAGGACTGTCCTGGATCCAAGAGGGAGTTTGAAAAGTATGAGTTTCTGTCATCATGGGGCATCTGGTTACTATCAATGGACATCATCAATCCTGTATTACAGGTCTGGTCCTCACTGGGGGTTGTCACCTGCATGTCCTGGAAGGTCTGCTCACTATTGGGGGTTGTTGTGTGGCCCCCAGAGAAGGTTAGGCTACCATCCAGGGATGCCCTTTGGTAGCCGTAGAAGGTCTGATCATCACTGGGGGTTGTCTTCTGACTTCCACAAAGAGTTTGGACACCACTTCTCTGAGCCCTGTAGTAAGATACATTACTACTGGGAATCATGGTCTGACCCTCAGAGAAGGTCTGGTCTCCATTGTGGATTGTACTTTGACCTCCATAGAGACTTTGGTTACAATCAGAGGGTGACATCATGTTTCCATTGAAGATTGTTTCATCACTGGGAGTGGTCTTCTGACTTCTATGGAGAGCATGGTTACTATTGAGGGGCATTTTCTGACCCCCATAGACAGTCTGCTCAACATTGGCAGTTGTCATCTGACTGCCATAGAAAGTTTGGTTACCATTAGGGGGTGTCACTAGAGTCCCAGAGGTCAAGTCATTGGTGGGAATTGTCATTTGACTTGTATAGAGAGTCTGGTTAGTATCAAAAGGCATTGTCTGACCCACATAGAGAGTCTGGTTAGAATCATGGGGCATTTGTTGATCCCCATAGAGAGTCTGGGTATTATCAAAAGGCATTGTCTGACCCCCATAGAGAATCTGGTTAGAATCATTGGTCAATATCGGACCCCCATAGAGAGTCTGGTTAGAATCATGGGGCATTGTCTGACCCCCGTAGAGAATCTGGTTAGAATCCTGGGGCATTTGTTGACCCCCATAGAGAGTCTGGGTATTATCACAAGGCATTGTCTGACGCCCATAGAGAGACTGGTTATTATCACAAGGCATTGTCTGACCCCCATAGAGAGTCTGGTTAGAATCATGGGGCATTTGTTGACCCCCATGGAGAGTCTGGCTATTATCAATAGGCATTGTCCGAGTGCCATAGAGAATCTGGTTAGAATTATGGGTCAATGTCTGAGCCCCATAGACAGTCTGGTTAGAATCATGGGGCATTGGTTGACCCCCATGGAGAGTCTGGATTCCATTGGGAACTGTCATTTGATCATTAGAGTAGATCTGATCACTACTCTGAAATTTCATCTTATCTCCGTAGACATTCTGGTCACTCTGGGTAGTCATCTGATCCCTAAAGTTTGTCAGGTCACCACTGGCAGTTCTCACCTGACTTCTATTGACATTCTGCTCCCTATTGAAGGTCATATTGTGATGCCCATGGTAAAACTGATCAGCACTGGAACTCACCATCTGTCCCCAATAGGAGGCTTGGTCACCCCTAGGAATGACTGGACAGTCTTCAAATGAGGTTGGGTCAAAATGGAAGTTCACCTCAGGGCCCTCATTAAGAGTTGCTAGCTGATTATCACGAAGGGAGTTATTCTGGTTCTCTTCATTAGAAACGGTCCCCTCATTTCCCGGGGCTGCTGTCATCTGGTACACAGTGAGGAAGGACTTGGAGCTATCATTGACATCTGTCAGCTCTGAGCTTGCTGTGGATGTCATCTGGACAACAGGCACAGCTTCTTGACGTACAGGAACAGCCTTCTCTTGCTCTGCAAGAAGTATATTAAGGGCGTTTGCAGGCTGTGTTGTTGAGACTGGCTGGGGGATAGTAGAATCTTCAGAGGTCAGCACCGTGGAGCTGCAGGCAATCATGACTCTGGGATGACTTGCACTGGCTGTCCTTTACAGGGGCTGTGAGAGGCTGGAAACCCGAGCTAAGCTGGAGCTCGTACCTGGTCCTTCCCTGCAGGAAGACTTGGAGAAACCCAAGTACCTCAGACGTTTGGAGGATGGAGTTAAGGTTTTTGTGGAACTAGATTTTCAGTTGTAAACACCTAGGAGGAAAAATCAGAAGGTCAATCAACACCAACTTAAGTCCTGTTCCTTACTCTGCCTCTCGCAGATGGCAAGCTAACCAACCCCACCATCTTTTCTTACTCAAAAGGAGCTTTCTAGACATTTTAGAAGAGAACCAGTTAAAGGAGTAAATCAACTTTTGAAGGAATTATGTATCATTTCTACCAATGGCTGCAGGACACGGGAGTCATGGCTATTGATGGTTTAAGAGAAGCAGCTCCGTGTAGAGCACTCTCTACTGTATTGCTACAAATGCATGAAAAGACTGGACACACAAAAGAGCTAGCTCACATTATTTACAATTTGGGGTCATAAGAATAAAATATACTCCAAGATATCAAGGAAGGAAATAAGATTACAGCAGAGCTAATAGAGGAAAGTCAGCTTAAATAAATAGTGATAGTTTTTGGTTTTTTTTTTTTTTTGAAAAAATCAACAGACTTGGGGAACATATTTGTAAAGCGAAAGGGAGGAAGGAGACTGGCAGGACAGCAAGTTGGTAAAGCACTATCATCCAAACCTGAAACCCACAGAGGGAAAGCAAAAAACTGTTCTTGTAAGTTGTCCTGTGCCTTACACAGATGCACTGTGGCACATGCATGCACATGAGCCTGCACACATGAAATAAACAACCTGGTGTGACAGTTCTACAATTCCAGTGAGTGAGAAGGTTGAGGCAGGAGGATTGTAGCTTCAAAGTCTACTAGGGCCATTTAAAGCAAACGATAGTTTGGAGAGGCTGGAGAGATTCTCATGAATTTTTTAATAAATATACTGGGGAAATATATACGTATGTATATACAATCCACAGGTGATTTATGATAGCTGACAACAACATTGTTTTTAAAAGATTTGTAAGTGCTACAGGGCAAAGACCAGGTCAGCCACTTGTGAGCTTGGTCACTAACATTTTAGATTCTGTCAAAAGTGACAGAAAAGCCTAAGGTGACCTAACGGATGGAAAACCAGGGAGCAATTCCTACGTTTGTTCCTACGTTTTAGGTACCTCCAAAACGACCATTCCCACAATGGCAGTTTAAGCCTGGGAAGAGTTCACCCTACTAAGACTGTCTTCACATCATTCAAGCATTATTCCGGGGAGTTCCTTAGGCTCTCACTCACAGAGCAGCACCCTCTTTCTTCAGGAGCAAGGAGTTCCAGAGGAGTCAGGACTAAATAGAGAAATACTATCTCAAAACAAACAAAGTAACAAAAAGAAAGCCCCAGCTTCAACAAAATAAAAATTGTCACTACAGTTCATTTTAATTTATTATTATAAGTACAATAATAAGAATTATTATTGTTGTTCTTATTAGTATAATTGGGTTTTTTTGAGACAGGATTTCTCGGTAGAGCCCGAGCTGTCCTGAAACTCTTTCTGTCTAAGAGACTGAACTAGATGGCATAGATCTGTGTGTCTCTGCCTCCGGAAGTCTGAGTGAGTGAAAGAGTGCATCACCACCCCCTGCTATTTATCTCTTATACCATCTTTTTAGTTGTTGTTGTTTTACTATTTTTAATTCATTATTTTTATCCGTTTGTTTTGTTTATAAGACTGGGTTTCTCTCTGGCCCTGGCTGTCCTGGCTTTGTTGACTCTGATGGCCTCCAACTCAGTGATCGGCTTTGCTTGCCTCTGCCTCCCTAGTGCTGGAATTAAAGAAAACAGCACCACTGTCAACCAAAAGTGTCTGAACACCTTTAAAACAAATTTGGGAGAAGAATGGGGGAGGGCCAGTGGTTTGGTTGGGTGGGGCAGGTTGTATGGGAGATCAAGGTAAACCAAATGGTGGTGCTTTAATCCCAGTGCTCAGGAGGCAGAGGCTAGTGGAGTTCCAGCCAGCCTGGTCTACACTGTGAGTTCCAAGAGAGCCAGGACTACACAAAGAAAACTTCTTCCAAAACAAAAACAAACAAACAAACAAACATAAAACCAAAGTTGACAACCAAAAAACACAGCATAAATTTTCCAAACCAACAGACCTCTAAGGGTCAAGGGAGATAGCTCAGTGGTTAAGAGGCATTTTGTGTTTATTTGTGAATGTGTGACTCATAAGTCAGGTCAAGGGAACCTAACTCTCTTTTGACCTTCAGAGATATATACACTCATCTTCACAAATCAAGAAATGTGGTATTATAATTATAGAATATGTAAAATGTATACTACACATGAAATATAAATACATACTAAAAACAAAAGATAAATATTTTAACCTAGAGCCCAGAAGAGCATCTTGAACTTCCTGTCCCATGACTCCACACTCCTTCCCAGACAGCCAGGCTGAAAGTCACTCTAGGGCAATCCCTCTAATTTGTGCACAGTGGACCTGCCAGAACCGGATTGGTATCTGAGGAAACGGAAGCAGGGAAGAAGTCCTGTTGCACACAACAGGATTGGCTCTGGTCTCTAACCTACAGACCCTCAGGAATGCAAATGGGTCTGAACTCCTGGACAGGACCATTAAAACTACTACTTTTATAGGCCGCACCTGGTGGCACACATCTCAGCATGCATGAGGCAAAGGCAGATGTATTTCCATGAGTTCGAGAGCAGCCTGGTTTGAATAGTGAGTTCTTTTTTTTTTTTTTTTTTTGTTGTTGTTGTTATAATTATTTTAAAGTTTATTGTTTTCTTTTTTTTTTTAATTTAATTTTATTTTATTTTTTTAATTTACATTCCAAATCACTTCCCCTTTCCCGTTTCCTCCCTCCCCGAAAGTCCCATAAGCCCCCTTCCCTCCCTCTTTTCTCCGTTCAACCCCCTCTCATTACTCTGTCCTGGCGTTCCCCTACATCCAGTCTTTCCAGGACCAGGGGTCTCTCCTTCCATCTTTTTAGAAATCTATTGATATGCTGATTGTGTCTAGGGTATTCTGAGATTCTGGGTCAATATCCCCTTATCAGTGACTTCATACCATGTGTGATCTTTTGTGATTGGGTTACCTCACTAAGGATGATATTTTCAAGTTCTGACCATTTGCCTAGGAATTTCGTGAATTCATTGTTTTTAATTGCAGAGTAGTATTCCATTGTGTAAATATACCACATCTTCTGAATCCATTCCTCCGTTGAGGGACATCTGGGTTCTTTCCAGTTTCTGGCTATTATAAATAAGGCTGCTATGAATATAGTGGAGCATGTGTCCTTATTGCATGCAGGTAAAGTCTCTGGGTATATGCCCAGGAGTGGTATAGCCGGATCCTCCGGAAGTGTCATGCCCAGTTTTCTGAGGAGCCGCCAGACTGCTTTCCAGAGTGGTTGTACCAGCCTGCAATTCCACCAGCAGTGGAGGAGTGTTCCTCTTTCTCCACATCCTCGCCAACAACTGCTGTCTCCTGTGTTTTTGATCTTAGCCATCCTGACTGGTGTGAGATGGAATCTCAGGGTTGTTTTGATTTGCATTTCCCTAATGACTAAGGATGATGAACATCTCTTTAGGTGCTTCTCAGCCATTAGATATTCTTCAGGTGAGAACTCTTTGTGTAGCTCTGTACCCCATTTTTTAATAGGGTTACTTGCCTCTCTGGAGTTTAACTTCTTGAGTTCTTTGTATATCTTGGATATTAGCCCTCTGTCGGATGTAAGGTTGGTAAAGATCATTTCCCAGTTAGTTGGTTGCCGCTTTGTCTTTTTGACGGTGTCTTTTGCCTTGCAAAAACTTTGTAATTTAATGAGGTCCCATTTGTCTATTCTTGATCTTAGAGTATAAGCTATTGGAGTTCTGTTCAGGAAATTCTCCCCTGTGCCCATATGTTCAAGGTTCTTCCCTAGTTTCCCTTCTATTAGTTTCAGTGTGTCTGGTTTTATGTGGAGATCTTTGATCCACTTAGAATTGAGCTTAGTGCAAGGAGATAAGGATGGGTCAATTTGCATTCTTCTGCATGTTGACCTCCAGCTGAGCCAGCACCATTTGTTGAAAAGGCTATCTTTTTTCCACTGGATGGTTTTAGCTCCTTTGTCAAAGATCAAGTGACCATAGGAGTGTGGATTCATTTCTGGGTCTTCAATTCTGTTCCATTGATCTACATGTCTGTTACTGTACCAATACCATGCAGTTTTTAACACTATTGCTCTGTAGTACAGCTTGAGGTCCGGGATACTGATTCCCCCAGAGGTTCTTTTACTCTTGAGAATAGTTTTAGCTATTCTGGGTTTTCTGTTATTCCAGATGAATTTTTGAATTGCTCTTTCTAACTCTATGAAGAATTGAGTTGGGATTTTGATGGGGATTGCATTGAATCTGTGTATTACTTTTGGTAAGATGCTCATTTTTACTATATTAATCCTGCCAATCCATGAGCATGGCAGATTTTTCCATCTTCCGAGGTCTTCTTCAATTTCTTTCTTCAGAGACTTGAAGTTCTTGTCATACAGATCTTTCACTTGTTTGGTTAGCGTCACGCCAAGATACTTAATATGGTTTGTGGCTATCGTAAAGGGTATTATTTCTCTTACTTCTTTCTCAGCCTGCTTATCCTTTGAGTATAGGAAGGCTTCTGACTTGCTTGAGTTGATTTTATATCCGGCCACTTTGCTGAAGTCGTTTATCAGCTGTAGGAGTTCTCTGGTGGAGTTCTTTGGGTCGCTTATGTATACTATCATATCGTCTGCAAATAGTGATAGTTTGACTTCTTCCTTTCCAATTTGTATCCCTTTGACCTCTTTTTCTTGTCTAATTGCTCTAGCTAGAACTTCAAGTACTATATTGAAAAGATATGGAGAGAGAGGGCAGCCTTGTCTAGTCCCTGATTTTAGTGGGATTGCTTCAAGTTTCTCTCCGTTTAGATTGATGCTGGCTACTGGTTTGCTGTAAATTGCTTTTACTATGTTTAGATATGGGCCTTGAATTCCTGATCTTTCCAAGACCTTTAGCATGAAAGGATGCTGAATTTTGTCAAATGCTTTCTCAGCATCTAATGAGATGACCATGTGGTTTTTTTCTTTGAGATTGTTTATGTAGTGGATTACATTGATGGATTTCCTTATATTGAACCATCCCTGCATCCCTGGGATGAAGCCTACTTGATCGTGGTGAATGATCGTTTTGATGTGTTCTTGGATTCGGTTGGCAAGAATTTTATTGAGTATTTTTGCATCGATATTCATAAGAGAGATTGGCCTGAGATTCTCTTTCTTTGTCGGATCTTTGTGTGCTTTTGGTATTAGTGTAATTGTGGCTTCATAGAACGAGTTGGGTAGTGTTCCTTCTGTTTCTATTTTGTGGAACAGTTTGAAGAGTATTGGTGTTAGGTCTTCTTTGAAGGTCTGATAGAATTCTGCACTAAAACCATCTGGACCTGTGCTTTTTTTGGTTGGAAGACTTCCAATGACAACTTCTATTTCTTCAGGGGTTATAGGACGGTTTAGATGGTCTATTTGATCCTGATTTAATTTTGGTACTTGGTATCTGTCAAGGAAATTGTCCATTTCCTCAAGATTTTCTAGTTGTGTTGAATACAGGTTTTTGTAGTAGGATCTGATGATTTTTTGAATTTCCTCAGTTTCTGTTGTTATCTCTCCCTTTTCGTTTCTGATTTTATTAATTTGGATACTATCTCTGTGCCCTCTGGTTAGTCTGGCTAAGGGCTTATCTATCTTGTTGATTTTCTCAAAGAACCAACTCCTCGTTTTGTTGATTCTTTGTATGGTTTTATTTGTTTCTACTTGATTGATTTCAGCCCTGAGTTTGATGATTTCCTGCCTTCTACTCCTCTTTGGTGTATTTGCTTCTTTTTGTTCCAGGGCTTTCAGGTGTGCCATTAAGCTGTTAGTGTATGCTGTCTCCCGTTTCTTTTTGGCGGCACTCAGGGCTATGAATTTTCCTCTTAGCACTGCTTTCATTGTGTCCCATAAGTTAGGGTATGTTGTGCCTTCATTTTCATTAACTTTCAAAAAGTCTTTGATTTCTTTCTTTATTTCCACCTTGACCAAGTTATCATTGAGTAGAGCATTGTTCAGCCTCCATGTGTACGTGGCTTTTCTTTTGTTTTTGTTGCCATTGAAGACCACCCTTATTCCATAGTGATCTGATAGGAGGCATGGGATTATTTCTATCTTCTTGTATCTGTTGAGGTCTGATTTGTGACCAATTATATGGTCAATTTTGGAGAAGGTACCATGAGGAGCTGAGAAGAAGGTGTATTCTTTAGCTCTAGGATGAAATGTTCTATATATATCAGTTAGTTCCATTTGGTCCAAGGCTTCAATTAGATTCACTGTGTCCCTGTTTAGTTTCTGCTTTCCTGAACGATCCATTTCAGAGAGCGGGGTGTTGAAGTCACCCACTATTATTGTGTGCGGTGCGATGTGTGCTTTGAGTTTTAGTAAAGTTTCTTTTACGAATGAGGGTGCCCTTGCATTTGGAGCATAGATATTCAGGATTGAGAGTTCTTGATGGTGGATTTTTCCCTTGATCAGTATGTAGTGTCCTTCTGTGTCTTTTTTGATGACTTTGGGTTGAAAATCAATTTTATCCGATATTAGGATGGCTACTCCACCTCGTTTCTTGGGGCCATTTGCTTGTAAAATTGTTTTCCAGCCTTTTACTCTGAGGTAGTGTTTGTCTTTGACACTGAGGTGCGTTTCCTGCATGCAGCAAAATGCTGGGTCCTGTTTACGTATCCAGTCTGCTAGTCTATGTCTTTTAATTGGGGAATTGAGACCATTGATATTAAGAGAGATTAAGGCATAGTGATTATTGCCATCTGCCATTCTTGACGCTATCTTTATGTTTGAGTGGTTCTCTACTTTTGGGTTTGATTCAAGAAGGTTATTATCTCATTTTTTCCAGGGTGTTGTTTCTCTCCCTGTATTGGAGGTTTCCACCTATTATCCGTTGCAGGGCTGGATTTGTGGAAAGATATTGTGAAAATTTGGTTTTATCATGGAATATCTTGGTCTCTCCATCTATGGTGATTGAGAGTTTTGCTGGGTATAGTAGTCTAGGCTGGCATTTGTGCTGTCTTAGTGTCTGCATGAGATCTGCCCAGGATCTTCTGGCTTTCATAGTCTCTGGTGAGAAGTCTGATGTGATTCGGATAGGTCTTCCTTTGTATGTTACTTGGCCCTTTTCTCTTACTGCATTTAGTATTCTTTCTTTGTTTAGAACATTCGGTGTTTTGATTATTATGTGACGGGAGGTATTTCTGTTCTGGTCCAGTCTGTTTGGAGTTCTGTAGGCTTCTTGTATGTTCATCGGCATCTCTCTCTTTAAGTTAGGGAAGTTTTCCTCCATAATTTTGTTGAAGATGTTTACTGGCCCTTTAAGTTGCAAATCTTCACTCTCATCTATACCTATAATCCTTAGGTTTGGTCTTCTCATTGTGTCCTGGATTTCCTGGATGTTTTGGGTTACGCGTTTTTTGCATTTTGCATTTTCTTTGACTGTTGAGTCGATGCTTTCTATGGAATCTTCAGCACCTGAGATTCTTTCTTCCATCTCTTGTATTCTATTGTTGATGTTTGCATCTATGACTCCTGATTTCTTCCCAAGGTTTTCTATCTCCAAAGTTGTCTCCCTTTGTGATTTCTTAGTTGTTTCTACTTCCTTTTTTAGTTCCTGGATGGATTTGCTGAGATCCTTCACTTGTTTGTTTGTATTTTCCTGTATTTCTTTAAGGTATTTTTGCATTACCTCTTTCAGGATTTCTTCCTGATGACCCACGTTCTCCTGCATTTCTCTGAGCGATTTTTGTGTTTCCTCCTCATGGGATTCCATCTGTTGATCCATCGTCTCCTGCATTTCTTTAAGCAGTTCTCGTGTTTCCTTTGTAAGGGCATCTAACCGTTGATTCATTTCTTTAAGCAATTTTTGTGTTGCCTCCTTATGGGCATCCGTCTGTTGACCCATATTCTTCTGCATTTCTTTATGCAAATTTTGTGATTCCTTTGTGAGTGCATCTACCCGTTGATTCATCTCGTTAAGCGATTTTTGTGTTGTCTCCTTGTGCGCCTCCATCTTTTGATCCATGTTCTCCCGCATTTCTCTAAGCGATTTTTGTGTTTCCTTTGTAAGGGCTTCTAACCGTTGATTCATGGTCTCCTGTAACTCTTTATGAGATTTATTTGTGTCCTTCTTGTGATCCTCTAATAGCATCATGAGAAGTGATTTTAAATCCAGATCTTGTCTTTCGGGTGTGGTGGGGTATCCAGGACTTGCTGCTGTTGGAGAGTTGGGTTCGGATGGTCCCACATTACTTTGATTACTGTTAGTAACATTCCTACGTTTGCCTTTTGCCATCTGGATACCTCTGGTGTTAGTTGGTCCTGCTGCCACTGGCTGTTGGTTGGACCTCCTGTGAGCCTGCAAAGCTATTTCTGCCCCCCCTGGATTACCAGGATTCCCCTGGCACCGATTTCTGGGGCCTGCCTGCTCCTGAGTGACTTTGGAGCCCTAATGTGCTTTGCCCCAAGTGATCTTATATTGGGGAGGCCTTGCACATCCAAAGGCTCAGCCTAGTGGATTCCTGGAGCAGAGGTCGCCAAAGGGAGGCTGGCAGGCTCCTGCCCTGTGCAGGGGTGTGTGATCTCTCCTGGGGGGGGAGGGGGCGTCCCTCTGCCAGGCAGAAGTCCCACAGCAGATCTGGCGCGCTGGTCACTGCAGATCAGCCCAGCACCTGGGAGCAGGTTACACACAAGCTGCCTGAACCCGAAGCAATATTATGCCTGTCTGTCTCTGAGCCTGGTGGTCCCAACTACCTGGTCACTGGAGCAAAGATGGCGGAGGGCACTCTCCGTGGCGCTGCTCACCCTGTGGTCACGATGGCCCGCCGATCTGGCACCCAGACGACCACAGCGCCAACCCGCCCTCGGGCACAGAAGGAAGCCCCAACAGGCCGTGTCCCAAGTGATGTTATATTGGGGGGAGAGCCTGGGTACCGGTCTCTCCAGCGCAGTCCGCGGGAACAGAGGTCGCGGAAGGGAAGCTGGCAGGCTCCCTCCCTGCGCGGGGTCCCTCCACCAGGCAGAAGGACAGTTGACACTTTTAACTTCTGCATTTCCTTTGAATTTTGAGAGGCTGACCACATCTTTGGCTATGAATATTCCTCTTGTGATCCCCTAGAATGGAATTTTTTTCGTTTGTTTCAATCTGTGATTCACAAATATTTCCCTCAGTTTCAAATTCACATATCATGATGTCAAGCTAGTTGAATAAGTTAGTCTAGTCAAAGGGAGACCATTCAGGGATGGATTGATGGCTTGTTACGGATCTAAGATCTGTGCCCCACTAGGAATTATGATGATATACATCAAAAGACTAAATTACAAGCTGAGATGTAGTTCAGAGGACAGACTCACAGTGCACCATTCACAGAACCATGGATTTGATCCCCATTAGAGTACTGGTGTGTGTGATGCTCAAAATCCCAGCACTAAGGAGGTGGGCAGAAGGATCAGAAACTCATCCTTTGCTAAAAAGAAGTTAGAGGTTACCCTGGGCTACATGAAGCTATGTCTCAAACAGAGAGAGAGAGAGAGAGAGAGAGAGAGAGAGAGAGAGAGGAAATATAAACTGTTGTCTACACCAAGAAATAAGAAAACCCAGCCTTGCCAATCTAGGGATGACCGCTGGGGGTGCCTTCTTGGGACTGTTATCATACTTGCAATGCAGTCACATTCTCTTGAGACATTCTCTAAAGTGTTTGGTGGCAGTGTCAGAAGAAATGGCAAAGTAAGTTCCTTTTACTTCAGCTTTCTGTGGATTATTGGGGAGAAATGAATTCATTACCACATCCTAGTACTCAACTTCAAAAGGAAGTTCGGAGGTGGCTTGCTGTCCACTGAGTGTTTCTGTTGAACATCAAGGTCACCCCCACCACCACCACCCGCACTTTCTGAGAGTAGATCCTTCCTATGTGAATTCCTAGGGAAGCTATTGAGTAGGCAAGATTCAAACAGAAGAGAGTGAGCCAATAACTCAAAGAAACAATATTTTGTCAGTCACTGGACTAACAGACAAGTTAGTTCCTATCCCTGTTTGCTATTCGGGTCCGGTGTCTAAGCATAATCAGTGAACATGGCAGATTTCTGTCTGGAAAGACAAACTCTATTTGCAGAGACCCTTCATGAGTATAGAGTCTGATGCCCCAGGTTTTCCTGATTTCTAAAAACCAGCATTTCTGAAGGTATTTTTCAGGAAGACTTGGTCTCACAACCCTAATTTTTGTAGGGGGAATCCCCTTGTTCTAGTCAAGAGAGGACCCAGCCACTGGGCAGGTATAGAATTATAAATTCAATATTTATATCTCAGGATAAATATCCGTACTTCTCCAATACCTCAGACACTTGAAGCAGGCTGAGGTGAGTAGATCTCTAGATGAAGATGGACTGCTGGTCTGTACTCACAGGAGATAACACGGTCCTCAGTTTCTAAGTCCAGGCCTAAGGGTGGTGGGGATTAGACCATAGGCCTATACTCAACCCCACAGGACAAAACACAAGACTCAGGAGGTGGAACAGGGGCAGGGATTAGAAGGCCCAGGACACAAGGAAACCTCACTTCCCTCAGGCCTGCAATATGGGAGATAGTCCATTGGGCAGCAGCTTCTGTGGAATTCCACTTTCAGCCCTGGGTGTGGTGGATTCATGGCCTAAGGCAGCTCCTTTAACTGCCATCGGAGTGGAGAGAATCACAGTAGGGTCCTTTCTTAGTTGTCCTGGTGCCCCTCGGAACATCCTTTTGACCCAGATGATATCATTGGGTTCCAAGAAGGTGAAATGGGGCAGAACTGGAGTTCCACTGTGTCTCCTGGATCGCCTGATGAGAAGCATTTATGGAGGATGGAGGGCCTGGAGGGACTTGAGGAAGGAATGCTTAGAGTTCTGCCTACTGCTGCTCTCTGATCCTGGGAAGCAATGAGAGAAGTCTTCCTAACTTAATCTCATGGGGTAAATCCCTACCTAGGTGGGGTTGAACACACCCCAAGCAAAGCAAAGGAAGGTGGTCTATCCACTCTTTTCAGGCTTCTTGTGACAGCTTAGTTAGAGTTTTGGTTTTCTACCTTCCCAGAACTCTTTATACGCAAGGAGGTTTTCAATTTATTTCTAAATGTTTAGTTAGTAATTGAGAGGATTTGCCTCTGAACCCTAGGTCATTGTTGGACTCCATTGCTAGGGGAAGCTAAATAAGGAGGAGCATTGAAGCTACAATTTGAGATATTTCAGTCTAGGTGCATAATGTTTCTACCCACCTGGGAAAAGCATCTCTA
The DNA here is from genome assembly GCA_036184795.1 of Tokudaia tokunoshimensis. Lineage (NCBI taxonomy): Eukaryota > Metazoa > Chordata > Mammalia > Rodentia > Muridae > Tokudaia > Tokudaia tokunoshimensis. Next base: position 101,114,469 of record BTHU01000005.1, on the reverse strand, counting down.
AAAAGGAGCAAGTCCATTTAGGCTTCCTGGACAGGCTGTTCTCAATGAGATCGGTTTCCAGGGGTTTGCAAGTGTCTTGGGCTGTCATTTGAATCCTGTCCTGGGTATGGACCCTCTGTTTTGGATTCACTTGAGTATTAACCTGAGGTATGGCTGAGACAGCTCACACTAGGCATCCAGTCTAGGAATACATGCCTTAGTCTGAGCCACTGAGAAAGTTTGATGGACACCAGATGAGTAGCCTGGTGCAGGTCAATTACCAGAGTGCTGTCAGTTGTTTCTTGGAGAGATTTTTCTCTCTCGTGCCCTCCATGGAGCTGTAGGTCTGAGCTGTGCATTTCTTGTTTACATGGAGTCTTATGTAGCACGTGATAGGAGTATGTCATCAGTTATCAATCAGTCCCACTGGTCTTAGGGCCAATAGTTGCATAGCCAGGTCAGTGGTCCAGGAATGGAGGACAGCAATTTGTAGGGGAAGGCAAAAAGCTGATTGGAGGGAAGAGATTTTTTTTCATGTCCTTTCACCTGTAGTTGAGAAACCCTCTCTTTATATATCATACCGAGGACATGTGTGGTAATAAATATATACCATCTGTTCCTGTACACATTGGAAGGCTTTCCTTTCCTCATTTGAGAACCTGGATCAGATTAATCAATACTCTCCTCCTTGCTGAAGTACCTGGCATGATGCTAAGTCATATCTTCTACAAACTCGATTTCATCGTTTATCTTGTGACAGTGTAGGATGAGCACCTGAGGGTGGTCATCAGGCAAGGGGGGTAGCAGAGTTGGTGACAATGAAGTTTTCACACCAGTTTCATGGGTGGCCCAGGAATTGGGCCTGCCACTGGGTCACACAGGCACTGAACAGCCAGTGTTCTGGTGGTCTAGTAGAGAGCCTCAACCCTACCAGAGGGAGTCGTGAATGTAAGGACCTGACCCAGAGCCCAGAGTTAGCTTGGTTTTTGTTTTTGTTTTTGTTTTTTTTTTTTGTCCATTAGACTAACAGTAGCCGCCACTGCTCTTAGAAGGTGGGCCTGTCTGTGGCCACATGGTCTAATCATGTGGACAGGTCTATCACTGGGCTTTTCCATGGCTCCAAAGTTTTGGATATTTCTTTCCTGTCATGTCTCATGGAGAAGCAGAATGAAAAAGATTTTGAGACATGTGGAAGTGCTAGGGCTCGAGCCCAAGTCAGAGCTGTTTTGAAAGCTTCAAATGCCTTTTCTTTACGTCTCAGTCCAGAGCAGCAGCTCAGTGTTCCCCTTGGTGCTGGTAGAGAGGAACGCTGTTTCCACAAGCTCTGCTCTTCAGAGACAGCAGGACCTAGCTCCACTGGCTGCTTCCCTGTCAACTTGACACAGCTGGAGTTATCACAGAGAAAGGAGCCTCCCTTGAGGAAAGGCCTCCATGAGATCCAGCTGTGTGGCATTTTCTCAATTAGTGATCAAGGGGGGAGGGCCCATTGTGGGTGGTGCCCTCCCTGGGCTGGTAGTCCTGGGTCCCATAAGAAAGCAAGTTGAGTAAAGCATGGGAAGTAAGCCAGTAAGTTAACATCCCTCCATGGCCTCTGCATCAGCTCCTGCTTCCTGACCTGCTTGAGTTCCAGTCCTGACTTCCTTTGCTGATGAACAGCAAATTGAATGTGGAAGCTGAATGAATTGTTTCCTCCCCAACTTGCTTCTTGGTCATGATGTTTGTGCAGGAATAGGAAACTGACTAAGGCACTAGCCATCACTTGGTCCTCTCAGACCTGCCTGTCTCTTACTGTTAGGAGTTGGACCTGACAGATGGCAGCATTCCTCCCCTGAGACAGGCTCCTCTTGCCTTTCCTCAGCTGCTCTCCAGGAAATGTTGCTTCTGAGGTACAAGAGTGGGCTTTCTTAGTTGAGTTCACTTGCCAAGATCTGTAAGTCTGCCAGCAGCCCTGCAGTAGCCCTTTTACAATCTGTTTTTCCAGGAAATCTCTGACACAAGGGCAGAAGATCAGCCCTCAGTGTTTCATACAACAGGGTTGCAGACTATATTTAAATCTTTGGGGCAATCTGGCCCACATATGTTGCCCACTCTATCCTCCATTTGTGTCTGTCCACTTAAAAGCAAAGACAGGGTGACTCACTTTTGCCAGCATGAGCCTGAGGAATTCATCCTTCAGGTCCAAGACTGTACACTCTCTTTGTCTTGAAGAGTAGGAGTCATGAGTATAAGTGGACAGGTTCCCTCACATACAGGAAGGCATATTTCTGGATGACTGGCAAGGCACCAGGATGTCTGTCTCTTCATCCAGGCAATATAGAGTGCAGTTTCTCTTTTTGTTTCCAGGGTCACTGAGTATTGTTTAATATGGATGGCAGTAGCTGAACTGGTTAGTTGAACCATTGTGGGAGCTTAGTATTGGGCCAGTACTGAGGGGTTGGTTTGTGCTCAAGTCCCCAGGAATCTTGGTTGTCCATCTGAGACACAGTCTAACTGTCTCTTGTGATTGGAGGCAGAACGTTCAGCTAGGAGATGGATATTCTTTTGACAGAGGGCAAGACAACATAATTTTTCTGAGTATCTGTAGTGGTAAGTGCATTTCATTATGAGAGAAAGTGTGGGTGGTTTTTAGTTTATGCAAAAGTTCTTATCTCCCAAGCAGCTCTGTATTCTTGAACATCCTCTAAGCCACCTGCAATTGCTAGGACCTACCTAGACCCTTACTTTTTTTAATTTTTATAACTTTTACCTAATACCTTGTGCTGACTGGGTGATAAAGTATATCATTTCAGTGGCTGACTTCAATATTTCTCTAAAGGAGAAAAATTGTTTCAAGTGTCATTTTCAGTGTCGGACAGAAGACCAAATCTATTCTATCTAGGTTGTATTGTGTGGCACCAATTCCTTCTCCAGCCCAGCCCAGGATCTGTTCTTTTACTTATTTCTCATGGCCCTTTGACCCTCTCTACTGTCTCTCCCCACCTGACTCTCCCACTCCACTCCACACCCAACCAAATTTCCTCGTTCCCTCTGCCTCCCCTGACTACTTGATTCCCCCCATATAACTGAGATTCAAGCATCCTCACTTGGATATTCATTCTTCTTTAGCTTCTTTGGGTCTGTGGAGTGTATCATGGGTATCCTGAACTTTATGGCTAATGTCCTCTTATCAGTGAGTACATACCCTGAATGACCATTTGAATCTGGGTTACCCAGGGTCAAGCAGGGATTGTCAGGATCTAGCACCAAAAAAGTGATTTTTCCAGGAGTGGTAGGTGTGTGAAGGTTGGTTTTGTTTGCTTGTTTTTATTTTTTGGTTTCTCTGGATGACCTTAAATAGTTTAGATCCCAAAGAAAGCTTAAGTCTTGGGCCAGTGACTGTCAGGCTGGGTGTCACACCAGAGAAAACCAATGGTCAATACAGGAAGGAAATCTGACAAATACACACACACACACGCACGCACACACACACACACGCACACATGCATGCACGCACATGCACACACACACACACACTCACACACAGAGAGAGAGAAAGAGACAGAGACAGAGACATAGAGAGACAAAGAGAGAAACAGATAGAGAATGACAGAGAGAGAGACAGAAACAGAGACTAAAGGCATCCAGAAGGGGCCACCATCTATTCATACATTTGAACAGATGGGAATATGACAATATATCACAGATTCAAAACACTGGATCAGCAGTTGAACCTGAAACACTTAGGACAGCTTAACCACTCTTAACTGAAGAGGTGACAGGCTATGCAATATTCCAAAGGATTTCCTTTTGGGGTGCAGGAGTCAGACTCCTCCATAGTATTGACTGCCTGAAGGAAGCCCTGGGAACATGGGTCACCTCAAGTTTGTGCACCCTAAAGGTGTCCGTTACCACCCCCGCTCTTCCTTACTTGAAGGGAACCAGACCCCCTCGTGCTCCCTGGATTTCTTTCTGGGTATCTGGGTGGAACCTCCAGAATTGTTGTGGGATATCTAGCAGGGAAGAGTGCTGTGAAATGGATTTTGGCCAATAGAAAGTCTTTATTAGCCAACCTGCAACTACTTGGGGTGCTCAGTTTGTAGCACCAAGCATTTCTCAGGATGAGCTTTTAAACACACAACCATATTCTGGGTTGACACACTTGAGTTAACCAGATCAGTTAGCTAGGAACAGAACTGCAGAAGCCAAAAAGCAAGGTTCATACATTTAGAGGTACAGATGTTCATTTTTTAAAAATATTTTTAAATATTTTTAATATTTTAATATTAAAATATTTAATTTAATATAATAATATTTAATAATAATTAATTAAAAATTTAATATTAAAATATTAATTAATATTTTAATATTTTAATATTAAAATATTTTAATATTTTAATATTTTTAAATATTTTAAATATTTTTAAAAACACAGAGCAGCAGCACTCTCTTTGTCTTGAAGAGTAGGAGTCATGAGTATAAGTGGACAGGTTCCCTCACATACAGGAAGGCATATTTCTGGATGACTGTCAAGGCACCAGGATGTCTGTCTCTTCATCCAGGCAATATAGACTGCAGTTTCTCTTTTTGTTTCCAGGGTCACTGAGTATTGTTTAATATGGATGGCAGTAGCTGAACTGGTTAGTTGAACCATTATGGGAGCTTAGTGTTGGGCAGTCCTGAGGGGTTGGTTTGTGCTCAAGTCCCCAGGAATCTTGGTTGTCCATCTGAGACACAGTCCAACTGTCTCTTGTGATTGGAGGCAGAACATTCAGCTAGTTCAGTCCCCTTGGTGCTGGTAGAGAGGAACGCTGTTTCCACAAGCTCTGCTCTTCAGAGACAGCAGGACCTAGCTCCACTGACTGCTTCCGTGTCAACTTGACACAGGCTGGAGTTATCACAGAGAAAGTAGCCTCCCTTGAGGAAAGGCCTCCATGAGATCCAGCTGTGGGGCATTTTCTCAATTAGTGATCAAGGGGGGAGGGCCCATTGTGGGTGGGTTAGGGTTAGGGTTAGGTTAATTTTTATAACTTGGGCTGTAGTCCTGGGTCCCATAAGAAAGCAAGTTGAGTAAAGCATGGGAAGTAAGCCAGTAAGTTAACATCCCTCCATGGCCTCTGCATCAGCTCCTGCTTCCTGACCTGCTTGAGTTCCAGTCCTGACTTCCTTTGCTGATGAACAGCAAATTGAATGTGGAAGCTGAATGAATTGTTTCCTCCCCAACTTGCTTCTTGGTCATGATGTTTGTGCAGGAATAGGAACCTGACTAAGGCACTAGCCATCACTTGGTCCTCTCAGACCTGCCTGTCTCTTACTGTTAGGAGTTGGACCTGACAGATGGCAGCATTCCTCCCCTGAGACAGGCTCCTCTTGCCTTTCCTCAGCTGTTCTCCAAGAAATGGAGGTTCTGAGGTACAAGAGTGGGCTTTCTTAGTTGAGTTCAGTTACCAAGATCTGTAAGTCAGCAGCCCTGCAGTGGCCCTTTTACATTCTCTTTTCCCAGGAAATCTCTGACACAAGGGCAGAAGATCAGCCCTCAGTGTTTCATACAACAAGGTTGCAGACTATGGTTAAATCTTTGGGGCAATCTGGCCCACATATGTTGCCCACTCTATCCTCCATTTGTATCAGTCCACTTAAAAGCAAAGACAGGTTGACTCACTTTTGCCAGCATGAGCCTGAGGAATTCATCCTTCAGGTCCAAGACTGTGCACTCTCTTTGTCTTGAAGAGTAGGAGTCATGAGTATAAGTGGACAGGTTCCCTCACATACAGGAAGGCATATTTCTGGATGACTGTCAAGGCACCAGGATGTCTGTCTCTTCATCCAGGCAATATAGACTGCAGTTTCTCTTTTTGTTTCCAGGGTCACTGAGTATTGTTTAATATGGATGGCAGTAGCTGAACTGGTTAGTTGAACCATTATGGGAGCTTAGTGTTGGGCAGTCCTGAGGGGTTGGTTTGTGCTCAAGTCCCCAGGAATCTTGGTTGTCCATCTGAGACACAGTCCAACTGTCTCTTGTGATTGGAGGCAGAACATTCAGCTAGGATATGGATATTCTTTTGACAGAGGGCAAGACAGCATATTTTTTCGGAGTATCTGTATTGCTAAGTGCATCTCATTATGAGAGAAAGTGTGGGTGGTTTTTAGTTTATGCAAAAGTTCTTGTCTCCCAAGCAGCTCTGTATTCTTGAACATCCTTTAAGCCACCTGCAGTTGCTAGGATCTACCTAGACCCTTACTTTTTTTTAAATTTTTATAACTTTTTCCTAATACCTTGTGCTGACTGGGTGATAAAGTAAATCATTTCAGTGGCTGACTTTAATATATCTCTAAAGGAGAAAAATTGTTTCAAGTGTCATTTTCAGTGTTGGACAGAAGCCCAAATCTAATCTATCTAGGTTGTTTTGTGTGGCAACAATTCCTTCTCCTGCCCAGACCAGGATCTGTTCTTTTACTTATTTCTCATGGCCCTTTGACCCTCTCTACTGTCTCTCCCCACCTGACTCTCCCACTCCACTTTGCACCCAACCAAATTTCCTCGTTCCCTCTGCCTCCCCTGACTACTTGATTCCCCCATATAACTGAGATTCAAGCATTCTCACTTGGATCTTCATTCTTCTTTATCTTCTTTGGGTCTGTGGGGTGTATCACGGGTATCCTGTACTTTATGACTAATGTCCTCTTATCAGTGAGTACATACCCTGAATGACCATTTGAATCTGGGTTACCCAGGGTCAAGCAGGGACTGTCAAGATCTAGCACCAAAAAAGTGATTTTTCCAGGAGTGGTAGGCGTGTGAAGGTTGGTTTTGTTTGCTTGTTTTTATTTTTTGGTGTCTCTGGATGACCTTAAAGAGTTTGGATCCCAAAGAAAGCTTAAGTCTTGGGCCAGTGACTGTCAGGCTGGGTGTCACACCAGAGAAAAACAATGGTCAATACAGGAGGGAAATCTGACAGACACACACACATACACACACATACACACACACACATATACACTCACACACACACAGAGAGGGAGAGAGAGAGAGAGAGAGAAACAGACAGAGAGAGAGACAGAGAGAGAGAGAGAGAGAGAGAGAGAGAGAGAGAGAGAAAGAGAGAGACAGAAGCAGAGAGACAGACACTAAAGGCATCCAGAAGTGGCCACCACCCATTCATACATTTGGACAGATGGGAATATGACAATATCTCACAGATTCAAAACCCTGGATCAGCAGTTGAACCTGAAACACTTAGGACAGCTTAACCACTCTTAACTGAAGAGGTGACAGGCTATGCAATTTTCCAAAGGATTTCCTTCTGGGGTGCAGGAGTCAGACTCCTCCATAGTATTGACTGACCGAAGGAAACCCTGGGAACCTGGGTCACCTCAAGTTTGTGCACCCTAAAGGAGTCCCTTACCACCTCATTCTTCCTCACTTGAAGGGGATCAGACGCCTGGTGCTCCCTGGATTTCTTTCTGGGTATCTGGGTGGAACCTCCAGAATTGTTGTGGTGTATCTCGCAGGGAAGAGTGCTGTGAAATGGATTTTGGCCAATAGAAAATCTTTATGAGCCATCCTGCAACTACTTGGGGTGCTCAGTTTGTAGCAACAAGCATTTCTCAGGATGAGCTTTTAAACACACAACCATATTCTGGGTTGACACACTTGAGTTAACCAGATCAGTTAGCTAGGAACAGAACTGCAGAATCCAAAAAGCAAGGTTCATACATTTAGAGGTATCCCCAAAATTATGTACTTTGATGGATTAGGCCTTTGTCTTCTTTTTGGCTGGTGGTACTGTACTGCTGATATGCTAAGTTTCATGGCCTGAACAGCAAGCATCATGGAGACAGTTGTGTTATGGTCTGGGGCCCTGATGAAAAAACAAGTCTGGAGTGTTTTGACACCTACCCTCTAATCAAGATGCTGCACTGAGGGCATTCTAATTATGATCCTGAGCAAGGGGGACAAACAGGATCTGTCCAAGTCAATCAGAGAACAGTCTGGTACTAGGTACCAGCTAGTCCTTTCCATAGATGGTGTTGCCAGTCTATGGGTTTTTTCACCAGTCTCCTCACCATACATGGTCCAGATCTCTTCCCCACATCTGCTACCTGTCACGTTTCTCTCCACTCCTTCTGCTTCTCTCTTTCTGTTCTCATTCTCAGGTAATGAGAGGCTTGCTCCTCTCTGCCTCATTTGGTCTCTGTGGGTGAGAAACCCTTGAGATTTTACTGTCTTTTGCCCCTCCCTTCACTGTGTGGAAGGAAACCAAGGATGTCGTTCTGGGTGGCCAACTCCTCTCCTGATTGCATGATCCTGGGCAATGGGATTGTACAGATGTTCATTTTTTAAAAATATTCACAACATAGTATATTATTTGATGTTTTTAAAGAATACTAAAATAATGTCATGTCTTCGGCCATTAGGATGCAGGAGCAGGCAGGTCTCTTCAGTTCAGTGCAGGCCTGGTCTACAAAGTGAGTTCCAGGACAGCCAGGACTTCAAAAGTATCATTGGTCTAATGGTGGTGGTTCTGTATTGAGACTGAGTTGGTCAAGAGCCTCAAATGTTGCTCAGGGCAACTGTACTACTAGGCATCTATGGTCTGCCCCTCTCTTTAGGATCCTGAATGGAAAATACCTTCAAAGTAACCCAATGAAATGAGTAAAAGAGACCACACACTGGACTGCACCCAGACCTTTAAAGAAAGAAAAAAGAATTTGTGCTGCTCCTATAGTAACTGGAGGGGGCATAGTAAGACTCTCAGTACCCAAGACATTAAAGGACACTGAGATCTCCCCATCCCAAGCATTCCTGTCACACTCTGTAAGACAGCCCTCACTCTATTTGCTGGAGACCACATGAAATCCATACTATACATCTGCCACATTTGTGCTGGGGGTGGAGTAGGTCCAGCCCATGTCCTTCTGGACAAAATGCCAAATTGTTGTCTCAAACTTTTACTATTTGGTGATGTAGAGTATGAGATTGTTTGGTTAATTGTTCCTGTAGAAGGCCTATAATCTGCCTGGTACACAAATCTTCTGTGGCATTGCCCTAAGGGGCCAGGCAATTCAATGTGAGCTCTTAAATGTCCTACAAAGTTAAGAAATAGTACCTTCTCTTAAATTGAGTTGTATTTGCATAAATAATTGCAAAATTTGAGAATCAGCAGTATCTAAAAAGGGAACAGTTTCAAGCTATGATAACCATGAGTTCTATATTGGTTATCAGTATACAAATTAAAAACTTGATTTTTGAACATTTCAAAAACAGGGACTCAAGCACATAGTCCACTTATTTTTGCTGAAGTTGGGGGAAACTCAAAGAGAATGGATGTGTTGTCCAATCACAAATGCTCCCTTCCCATTTGATGAGGCATCTCTAAATACAGTAAGCACATTTTCTATGGGATGAATACATATATTTACAGAAAAGGGAAACCTATGCATAGAGACACATTGTAACAACTTGTCTCTTGGATAATTTTTTGTTTCTTTGTTTTTTGAGATAGGGTTTCTCTGTATAGCCCTGGCTGTCCTGGAACTCACTCTGTAGACCAGGCTGGCCTCAAACTCAGAAATCTGCCTGCCTCTGCATTCCGAGTGCTGGGATTAAAGGCGTAAGCCACCACTGTCCGGCTTGTCTTTTGGATAATGATTACCAATTTTGCCTAAAAAATTTGCACATGCAATAGGCCAAATACCAGTATTCTGCAATAACCAATTTAATTACTGTTTGGAATAAGGAATAAACTATTTCAGCAGGTTCTTTCTCAACATATGTCTGGGATTCCATCCTACAATTCTGTATTAACACAGCAACAACTTGATAATAGGATGTTAAATCTTTACTTGGAGACTAAGAAAGATGCTTCCACATTAATGGACTCTTTTGCCAAAGAACTGCTATGGGCACATGAGAAAGTAGCAATAATGCAAACAGCCAACAATTGATTGTAGTCTATATAATAGATCTGTTGTTGGCTAGTAGATTCCTCTACTTTCTTCAAAGCTATTCATCCCTCATCAGGTAAATATTGAGGGGTATTAGGATTTGCATCCCCCTTGAGAATATCAGGTTTAATTTCTCCTGTGGTAAGCTCAAGGTAAGGTCTTAGACAATAAACATCTCCTAACAAATTTCAAAAGTCATTTAAAGGAGTAAATTATTGTTTTTGAATTTTCTATGTCAGAATTTTTTAGGATATAACTATGTTCCAAATATTGAAAAAGTTATTGCTTTTGAATCTTTTCTGGAACAACCACTCCCTGAAATTATAAGTTTTTTGTATAAGAGGAAAGGCTTGTAGTAAAACTCCTTCAGAGGGATCAGCTAATAAAATATTCATATAATGAATAATATACACTGAAAGATTCATAGTCCTAACTTCTTGATTGAAGTGGTGACAAAATTTTTACATAATGTAAGGCTATTAGCCATCCCTTGAGGCAAAACTTTCCAATGATACTCCTTCATGGACGCTCCAAAACTACAAGCAGACACACCAAATGCAAACCTTTTACAGTCATTAGGATGCAAAGGAACAGTATGAAAGAATCCTCCAAATCCATACTAAGTCTATATGCACTTCCTGGGATGGCAGCTGGAGTAGGCAAGCCAGGCTGCAAGGCCTCCACACCTTCCAGAGCCTCATCAACCCTTCACAAACCCTGCCACAACCCCCAACTCCCGAATTTCATCTTAATTACAAATATGTGTGAGTTAAAATCCTGCCCCTGTGATCGAACTGCAAACTGCAGCCAATGGAATAATGGTACTTTAACAATAATTTTTAAGCTTCCCTCGGAACACCAGGGTACAACCACAACTTTGGAAAGCAAAACTCACCTTCCAACAATCAATATAGTCTCTCCAAAGACAAGTGAATCACACCCATGCTACAAAGTTTGGCTGCCAGTTCCTGCACACAAAGGCACAACAGTGCAGACTCCAAAACCTCACAGAGACACTGCCATAAATGCTACGTTTTATAAGTCTCACTTCTAGAATAAGAATTACACAAAATATTATCCAGGTTTAGTGGTACCGTTAGAGACCTGTTTCCTTGGATTGGCTCAGGCCTCGTGTTTTTGTTCTGAATGATTCCAACCCTGAGTTACCACTTTTTTGTTTTGGTTTGTTTTGTTTTGCTTTGTTTTTAGACAAGATTCCTCTGTGTAGCTCTGGCTGGAACTCACTCTGTAGACCAGGCTGTCCTCAGACTCAGAAATATGCCTGCCTCTCCCTCCCAAGTGATGGGATTACAGGCATGCACCACCACTGCCCTGCCCGAGTTACCAGTTTTAAACCAACTTTTGGTTACTAATGTTACAAATTTTTATTCATACCCAATAATCTATAAGCCAATAATATGACCAACACACTTGTACCTGCATACGTGGAGACCTGCAAATAAGATTTAAGAAGCTGCTCCTCCTCATCCTTTTCCCCTTTCTCCTGCTCCTCCTTTTCCTCCTCCTTTTCCCCCTTACCTACTTCTCCTTATTCTGCTTCTGCTCCTTCTTTTTCTCCTTCTCCTCTCCTCCTCCTCCTCCTCCTCCTCTTCCTCCTCCTTCATCTTCCTGTAGAAATCACCAAATGGCGCAGGGAGGGAGCCCGCCAGCTTCCCTTCCGCGACCTCTGTTCCCGCTGACTGCGCTGGAGAGACCGGTACCCAGGCTCTCCCCCCGATATAACATCACTTGGGACACGGCCTGTTGGGGCTTCCGTCTGTGCCCGAGGGCGGGTTGGCGCTGTGGTCGTCTGGGTGCCAGATCGGCGGGCCATCGTGACCACAGGGTGAGCAGCGCCACGGAGACTGCCCTCCGCCATCTTTGCTCCAGTGACCAGGTAGTTGGGACCGCCAGGCTCAGAGACAGACAGGCATAATATCGCTTCGGTTTCAGGCAGCTTGTGTGTAACCTGCTCCCAGGTGCTGGGCTGATCTGCAGTAACCAGCACGCCAGTTCCGCAGTGGGACCTTCTGCCTGGTGGAGGGACCCCGCGCAGGGAGGGAGCCTGCCAGCTTCCCTTCCGCGACCTCTGTTCCCGCGGACTGCGCTGGAGAGACCGGTACCCAGGCTCTCCCCCCAATATAACATCACTTGGGGCACGGCCTGTTGGGGCTTCCTTCTGTGCCCGAGGGCGGGTTGGCGCTGTGGTCGTCTGGGTGCCAGATCGGCGGGCCATCGTGACCACAGGGTGAGCAGCGCCACGGAGAGTGCCCTCCGCCATCTTTGCTCCAGTGACCAGGTAGTTGGGACCACCAGGCTCAGAGACAGACAGGCATAATATCGCTTCGGGTTCAGGCAGCTTGTGTGTAACCTGCTCCCAGGTGCTGGGCTGATCTGCAGTGACCAGCGCACCAGATCTGCTGTGGGACATCTGCCTGGCAGAGGGACGCCCCCTCCCCCCCCCAGGAGAGATCACACACCCCTGCACAGGGCAGGAGCCTGCCAGCCTCCCTTTGGCGACCTCTGCTCCAGGAATCCACTAGGCTGAGCCTTTAGATGTGCAAGGCCTCCCCAATATAAGATCACTTGGGGCAAAGCACATTAGGGCTCCAAAGTCACTCAGGAGCAGGCAGGCCCCAGAAATCGGTGCCAGGGGAATCCTGGTAATCCAGGGGGGGCAGAAATAGCTTTGCAAGCTCACAGGAGGTCCAACCAACAGCCAGTGGCAGCAGGACCAACTAACACCAGAGGTATCCAGATGGCAAAAGGCAAACGTAGGAATGTTACTAACAGTAATCAAAGTAATGTGGGACCATCCGAACCCAACTCTCCAACAGCAGCAAGTCCTGGATACCCCACCACACCCGAAAGACAAGATCTGGATTTAAAATCACTTCTCATGATGCTATTAGAGGATCACAAGAAGGACACAAATAAATCTCGTAAAGAGTTACAGGAGACCATGAATCAACGGTTAGAAGCCCTTACAAAGGAAACACAAAAATCGCTTAGAGAAATGCGGGAGAACATGGATCAAAAGATGGAGGCGCACAAGGAGACAACACAAAAATCGCTTAACGAGATGAATCAACGGGTAGATGCACTCACAAAGGAATCACAAAATTTGCATAAAGAAATGCAGAAGAATATGGGTCAACAGACGGATGCCCATAAGGAGGCAACACAAAAATTGCTTAAAGAAATGAATCAACGGTTAGATGCCCTTACAAAGGAAACACGAGAACTGCTTAAAGAAATGCAGGAGACGATGGATCAACAGATGGAATCCCATGAGGAGGAAACACAAAAATCGCTCAGAGAAATGCAGGAGAACGTGGGTCATCAGGAAGAAATCCTGAAAGAGGTAATGCAAAAATACCTTAAAGAAATACAGGAAAATACAAACAAACAAGTGAAGGATCTCAGCAAATCCATCCAGGAACTAAAAAAGGAAGTAGAAACAACTAAGAAATCACAAAGGGAGACAACTTTGGAGATAGAAAACCTTGGGAAGAAATCAGGAGTCATAGATGCAAACATCAACAATAGAATACAAGAGATGGAAGAAAGAATCTCAGGTGCTGAAGATTCCATAGAAAGCATCGACTCAACAGTCAAAGAAAATGCAAAATGCAAAAAACGCGTAACCCAAAACATCCAGGAAATCCAGGACACAATGAGAAGACCAAACCTAAGGATTATAGGTATAGATGAGAGTGAAGATTTGCAACTTAAAGGGCCAGTAAACATCTTCAACAAAATTATGGAGGAAAACTTCCCTAACTTAAAGAGAGAGATGCCGATGAACATACAAGAAGCCTACAGAACTCCAAACAGACTGGACCAGAACAGAAATACCTCCCGTCACATAATAATCAAAACACCGAATGTTCTAAACAAAGAAAGAATACTAAATGCAGTAAGAGAAAAGGGCCAAGTAACATACAAAGGAAGACCTATCCGAATCACATCAGACTTCTCACCAGAGACTATGAAAGCCAGAAGATCCTGGGCAGATCTCATGCAGACACTAAGACAGCACAAATGCCAGCCTAGACTACTATACCCAGCAAAACTCTCAATCACCATAGATGGAGAGACCAAGATATTCCATGATAAAACCAAATTTTCACAATATCTTTCCACAAATCCAGCCCTGCAACGGATAATAGGTGGAAACCTCCAATACAGGGAGAGAAACAACACCCTGGAAAAAATGAGATAATAACCTTCTTGAATCAAACCCAAAAGTAGATAACCACTCAAACATAAAGATAGCGTCAAGAATGGCAGATGGCAATAATCACTATGCCTTAATCTCTCTTAATATCAATGGTCTCAACTCCCCAATTAAAAGACATAGACTAGCAGACTGGATACGTAAACAGGACCCAGCATTTTGCTGCATGCAGGAAACGCACCTCAGTGTCAAAGACAAACACTACCTCAGAGTAAAAGGCTGGAAAACAATTTTACAAGCAAATGGCCCCAAGAAACGAGGTGGAGTAGCCATCCTAATATCGGATAAAATTGATTTTCAACCCAAAGTCATCAAAAAAGACACAGAAGGACACTACATACTGATCAAGGGAAAAATCCACCATCAAGAACTCTCAATCCTGAATATCTATGCTCCAAATGCAAGGGCACCCTCATTCGTAAAAGAAACTTTACTAAAACTCAAAGCACACATCGCACCGCACACAATAATAGTGGGTGACTTCAACACCCTGCTCTCTGAAATGGATCGTTCAGGAAAGCAGAAACTAAACAGGGACACAGTGAATCTAATTGAAGCCTTGGACCAAATGGAACTAACTGATATATATAGAACATTTCATCCTAGAGCTAAAGAATACACCTTCTTCTCAGCTCCTCATGGTACCTTCTCCAAAATTGACCATATAATTGGTCACAAATCAGACCTCAACAGATACAAGAAGATAGAAATAATCCCATGCCTCCTATCAGATCACTATGGAATAAGGGTGGTCTTCAATGGCAACAAAAACAAAAGAAAAGCCACGTACACATGGAGGCTGAACAATGCTCTACTCAATGATAACTTGGTCAAGGTGGAAATAAAGAAAGAAATCAAAGACTTTTTGAAAGTTAATGAAAATGAAGGCACAACATACCCTAACTTATGGGACACAATGAAAGCAGTGCTAAGAGGAAAATTCATAGCCCTGAGTGCCGCCAAAAAGAAACGGGAGACAGCATACACTAACAGCTTAATGGCACACCTGAAAGCCCTGGAACAAAAAGAAGCAAATACACCAAAGAGGAGTAGAAGGCAGGAAATCATCAAACTCAGGGCTGAAATCAATCAAGTAGAAACAAATAAAACCATACAAAGAATCAACAAAACGAGGAGTTGGTTCTTTGAGAAAATCAACAAGATAGATAAGCCCTTAGCCAGACTAACCAGAGGGCACAGAGATAGTATCCAAATTAATAAAATCAGAAACGAAAAGGGAGAGATAACAACAGAAACTGAGGAAATTCAAAAAATCATCAGATCCTACTACAAAAACCTGTATTCAACACAACTAGAAAATCTTGAGGAAATGGACAATTTCCTTGACAGATACCAAGTACCAAAATTAAATCAGGATCAAATAGACCATCTAAACCGTCCTATAACCCCTGAAGAAATAGAAGTTGTCATTGGAAGTCTTCCAACCAAAAAAAGCACAGGTCCAGATGGTTTTAGTGCAGAATTCTATCAGACCTTCAAAGAAGACCTAACACCAATACTCTTCAAACTCTTCCACAAAATAGAAACAGAAGGAACACTACCCAACTCGTTCTATGAAGCCACAATTACACTAATACCAAAAGCACACAAAGATCCGACAAAGAAAGAGAATCTCAGGCCAATCTCTCTTATGAATATCGATGCAAAAATACTCAATAAAATTCTTGCCAACCGAATCCAAGAACACATCAAAACGATCATTCACCACGATCAAGTAGGCTTCATCCCAGGGATGCAGGGATGGTTCAATATAAGGAAATCCATCAATGTAATCCACTACATAAACAATCTCAAAGAAAAAAACCACATGGTCATCTCATTAGATGCTGAGAAAGCATTTGACAAAATTCAGCATCCTTTCATGCTAAAGGTCTTGGAAAGATCAGGAATTCAAGGCCCATATCTAAACATAGTAAAAGCAATTTACAGCAAACCAGTAGCCAGCATCAATCTAAACGGAGAGAAACTTGAAGCAATCCCACTAAAATCAGGGACTAGACAAGGCTGCCCTCTCTCTCCATATCTTTTCAATATAGTACTTGAAGTTCTAGCTAGAGCAATTAGACAAGAAAAAGAGGTCAAAGGGATACAAATTGGAAAGGAAGAAGTCAAACTATCACTATTTGCAGACGATATGATAGTATACATAAGCGACCCAAAGAACTCCACCAGAGAACTCCTACAGCTGATAAACGACTTCAGCAAAGTGGCCGGATATAAAATCAACTCAAGCAAGTCAGAAGCCTTCCTATACTCAAAGGATAAGCAGGCTGAGAAAGAAGTAAGAGAAATAATACCCTTTACGATAGCCACAAACCATATTAAGTATCTTGGCGTGACGCTAACCAAACAAGTGAAAGATCTGTATGACAAGAACTTCAAGTCTCTGAAGAAAGAAATTGAAGAAGACCTCGGAAGATGGAAAAATCTGCCATGCTCATGGATTGGCAGGATTAATATAGTAAAAATGAGCATCTTACCAAAAGTAATACACAGATTCAATGCAATCCCCATCAAAATCCCAACTCAATTCTTCATAGAGTTAGAAAGAGCGATTCAAAAATTCATCTGGAATAACAGAAAACCCAGAATAGCTAAAACTATTCTCAAGAGTAAAAGAACCTCTGGGGGAATCAGTATCCCGGACCTCAAGCTGTACTACAGAGCAATAGTGTTAAAAACTGCATGGTATTGGTACAGTAACAGACATGTAGATCAATGGAACAGAATTGAAGACCCAGAAATGAATCCACACTCCTATGGTCACTTGATCTTTGACAAAGGAGCTAAAACCATCCAGTGGAAAAAAGATAGCCTTTTCAACAAATGGTGCTGGCTCAGCTGGAGGTCAACATGCAGAAGAATGCAAATTGACCCATCCTTATCTCCTTGCACTAAGCTCAATTCTAAGTGGATCAAAGATCTCCACATAAAACCAGACACACTGAAACTAATAGAAGGGAAACTAGGGAAGAACCTTGAACATATGGGCACAGGGGAGAATTTCCTGAACAGAACTCCAATAGCTTATACTCTAAGATCAAGAATAGACAAATGGGACCTCATTAAATTACAAAGTTTTTGCAAGGCAAAAGACACTGTCAAAAAGACAAAGCGGCAACCAACTAACTGGGAAATGATCTTTACCAACCTTACATCCGACAGAGGGCTAATATCCAAGATATACAAAGAACTCAAGAAGTTAAACTCCAGAGAGGCAAGTAACCCTATTAAAAAATGGGGTACAGAGCTAAACAAAGAGTTCTCACCTGAAGAATATCTAATGGCTGAGAAGCACCTAAAGAGATGTTCATCATCCTTAGTCATTAGGGAAATGCAAATCAAAACAACCCTGAGATTCCATCTCACACCAGTCAGGATGGCTAAGATCAAAAACACAGGAGACAGCAGTTGTTGGCGAGGATGTGGAGAAAGAGGAACACTCCTCCACTGCTGGTGGAATTGCAGGCTGGTACAACCACTCTGGAAAGCAGTCTGGCGGCTCCTCAGAAAACTGGGCATGACACTTCCGGAGGATCCGGCTATACCACTCCTGGGCATATACCCAGAGACTTTACCTGCATGCAATAAGGACACATGCTCCACTATATTCATAGCAGCCTTATTTATAATAGCCAGAAGCTGGAAAGAACCCAGATGTCCCTCAACGGAGGAATGGATTCAGAAGATGTGGTATATTTACACAATGGAATACTACTCTGCAATTAAAAACAATGAATTCACGAAATTCCTAGGCAAATGGTCAGAACTGGAAAATATCATCCTTAGTGAGGTAACCCAATCACAAAAGATCACACATGGTATGAAGTCACTGATAAGGGGATATTGACCCAGAATCTCAGAATACCCTAGACACAATCAGCATATCAATAGATTTCTAAAAAGATGGAAGGAGAGACCCCTGGTCCTGGAAAGACTGGATGTAGGGGAACGCCAGGACAGAGTAATGAGAGGGGGTTGAACGGAGAAAAGAGGGAGGGAAGGGGGCTTATGGGACTTTCGGGGAGGGAGGAAACGGGAAAGGGGAAGTGATTTGGAATGTAAATTAAAAAAATAAAATTAAATAAAATTAAAAAAAAAAAAAGAAAAAGAAAAAAGAAAAAAAAAAAAAAAGAAATCACCAAATGATGGATGATGCCTGTGCAGCAGGAGGACTTCTAGTACCTGGGGGGAGGCAAGATTAGCAGGCCTCAGAAGCTTCAGTGGAGGATTCAACAGCAGTCTTAGGGGCAAGGGCTGTGTTCAAGGCCATGGTGGTGGTTGAAGTCACTGGCTTCATGGCCATTTCTGTCAAGGTAAAGCTGAAGACAAGAGGTGGATCCCTGCCACCAAGCTGGGCTGCCAGGTTAAGGACATGAACATCAAGTCCTTGGAAGACATCTACCTGTTCTCCCTGCCCATTGAGGAGTCTAACTTTCTGCTGGGTGCATCCCTAAAATCTTTCCAGTACAGAAACAGACTTGGGCTGCCAGCAGACCAGGTTCAAGGCATTTGTCCCAATTGGGGAGTACAATGGTCACTTTGATCTTGGTGTTAAGAACTCCAAGGAGGTTGCCACTGACATCCCAGGGGCAATAATCTGATGGCCAAGCTTTCCATTGTGCCTGTGTGGAGTTGTTAGTGGGGGAAGATTTCCAAGCCCCACATGGTTCCATGCAAGGTGATAGGTCGTTGTGACTCTGTGCTGGTGCATCTCATCCCTGCCCCAGAGGTACTGGCATTGACCCTGCTCCGGTGCCCAAGCAACTCCTGATGATGGCCGGTATAGATGACTGCTACACATCAGCCAGAGGCTTCACTGCCACCCTGGGTAACTTAGCCAAAGCCACCTTTGATGCCACCTCCAAGACCTATAGCTACCTGATTCCGGACCTCTGGAAAGAGACTGTGTTCACCAAGTCTCCTTATCAGGAATTCACTGATCATCTTGTGAAAACCCTCACCAGAGTCTCTATTCAGAGGACCCAGGCTCCATTTGTGGCTACCACATAGGTGTTTTTATACAAGAAATAGAAATGAATTAAGTCTGTTAAAAAAAATAAAAGGATTAAAGAGACCCAAAGAGCCATGTCAAATCCTATACACTGAGTTGAACCATAAATAAATAATAATCCATAATAATGCTCACTGAATAGCTCACAATATTTCTAAGGTGTAAAGCATCCTCCAGTCTTAACTCCATGTCTCTAGCTAGGCTGGCAACCAGCCCTCCTCTTGTCTATGAGGTATCCCCA
Source organism: Tokudaia tokunoshimensis (assembly GCA_036184795.1). Classification (NCBI taxonomy): domain Eukaryota; kingdom Metazoa; phylum Chordata; class Mammalia; order Rodentia; family Muridae; genus Tokudaia; species Tokudaia tokunoshimensis. Next base: position 101,095,050 of record BTHU01000005.1, on the reverse strand, counting down.
CAGGTCTGGAGTAATGGGAAGACACAAGACTGAAGCCTCATGACTTTGCTGATAGTATCTGAACTCAGGTTCAACTGGCAGAGAGCCATCTCTCATCACTGCCCATTTGGAAGGAAATTGTTTTTAAGGCAAAAACATACTAGCTGTCTTCAAAGAATGCTCATGAACCTGGGTGGTTGAGGCACATGCCTTTAATTCTGGAACTTGGGAAGTACAAGCAGATGGATCTCAGAGTTCAAGACCAGCCTCTTCTACAGAGTAAATTCAGGACTGCCAGGACCACCCAGAGATATCCTGACCACCCCCCAAGAAAGAAAAAGCAAAAGAAAGAGTAAATGAAAAAAGTTCAAGAGATGGGTTGGCAAGAGAGCTCAGTGAGTACAGAGCAACTCACATCCTACCCCTTGACTCACATGGAGGAAATATAGGACTGTCTCCCCTGGCTTCAAACTTAGAGTACCCATCTCCTAAGTGCTGATAAAGACAACCACACCTGGTCCTTACAGAAGAACATAATTTATTTGACAGAAGATCACAATTTATTTGACAGAAGATCACAATTTATTTGACAGAAGATCACAATTTATTCACAGTTGAAATTAATATCAATCCAAGCCCTGGCACAGTACTTGTGACAGATATCATAGACGTATTAATATATGGATAAACTCAGAGGCTTTGCAATCTTCAAAGTTAGTGGGAGATATTTTATAACGGTACACATGTCCTTAGAGAGTCTGAAGGGTTCCCAAGCTGGCTGGAATTACTGTGGTGTTTTTTTTTATGCACCTTCAGGTTATCCAATCTTGGATATGCCCTACTGCAGAATTCACACACGAAGGGTCTATGTCCAGTGTGTTTCCTCATGTGACGAGAGAGCTCATCTGAGCGAGAGAATGCCCATGGGCATCCGGTGTGCTGACATTTGTAGGGCTTCTCCCCTGGATCAGAGAGAAAGAGATACTTGTTACACTTAGAGGAAGATGGGACGTGGGGCCTGAGTGTCATCGACTACAAGGTTAAACATGATGAACAGAGAGGACACTGAACTAAGAAGAGGAGGAGCTGGGCAGAAAGATGAATTGGAGAGTTAAGGAGATCTTCAAGGATAGGAAGAAAGAAAAACAGCAAAAGAGGAGGTAAGGAAGGGATGAACAAGAAAGCCAATGAAGGAGTGAGTGACAAGGAAGATGGTCCAAGAAGACATTCCCTACAGAAGGACTAAAGAGCCTGAAATGAGCTTAGTCAATAGTCCTATGCCCTTGGTGGCTCAGATGGTAGGATTTCTTGGACATGGGTGTTCAAACCCAGTGTGACAACATGGCCAAAACACATCTCTGGAAAGGAGAGACCAGAAACTTCCACAAGGAACCAAATTAATACACCACTTATCCTACCATGCAGTGGAAAGGTCACCACAGAAGCCTGTAGCACAGTAGACACTACCCCTATAGCCTCACTTATCAATAAAGCCTCTCTTTCCACCTTCAAACTGGCCGCCACCCTTCCCATAAATTTTATGGGGTGGCAGAGCTCCAGGAAATGGCAATAATCTCAAATGAGTGTCAAACTTTATAAAGGCAGATCTATAGCTACTGATCCCCAAACCCCCATGTGCAGACAGACCCTCACTCACCAGTGTGTTTTCGTTTATGGCCATTGAGGTGGGAAGAATTTAAGAAAGACTTTCCACAGTTTGGGTGAGGGCATTTGTAGGTCTTCCCTTTCTTTTGCATCTGTGTCCTGCGACCATTCTTTCTGTCTGAGAGATTTCCTGATAGCCCAGGAGAGCTTGAAGAACATGCTGAGGACTGTCCTGGATCCAAGAGGGAGTTTGAAAAGTATGAGTTTCTGTCATCATGGGGCATCTGGTTACTATCAATGGACATCATCAATCCTGTATTACAGGTCTGGTCCCCACTGGGGGTTGTCACCTGCATGTCCTGGAAGGTCTGCTCACCATTGGGGGTTGTTGTCTGGCCCCGAGAGAAGGTTAGGTTACCATCCAGGGATGTTCTATGGTAGCCGTAGAAGGTCTGATCATCACTGGGGGTTGTCTTCTGACTTCCACAGAGAGTTTGGACACCAGTTCTCTGAGCCCTGTAGTAAGATACATTACTACTGGGAATCATGGTCTGACCCTCAGAGAAGGTCTGGTCTCCATTGTGGATTGTACTTTGACCTCCATAGAGACTTTGGTTACAATCAGAGGGTGACATCATGTTTCCATTGAAGATTGTTTCATCACTGGGAGTGGTCTTCTGACTTCTATGGAGAGCCTGGTTACTATTGAGGGGCATTTTCTGACCCCCATAGACAGTCTGCTCAACATTGGCAGTTGTCATCTGACTGCCATAGAAAGTTTGGTTACCATTAGGGGGTGTCACTAGAGTCCCAGAGGTCAAGTCATTGGTGGGAATTGTCATTTGACTTGTACAGAGAGTCTGGTTAGTATCAAAAGGCATTGTCTCACCCCCGTAGAGAGTCTGGTTAGAATCATGGGGCATATGTTGACCCCCACAGAGAGTCTGGGCATTATCAAAAGGCATTGACTGAACCCCATAGAGAATCTGGTTAGAATCATGGGTCAATGTCAGACCCCCATAGAGAGTCTGGTTAGAATCATGGGGCATTGTCTGACCCCCATAGAGAGTCTGGTTAGAATCATGGGTCAATGTCAGACCCCCATAGAGAGTCTGGTTAGAATCATGGGGCATTTGTTGACCCCCATAGAGAGTCTGGGCATTATCAAAAGGCACTGTCTGACCCCCATAGAGAATATGGTTAGAATCATGGGTCAATATCGGACCCCCATAGACAGTCTGGTTAGAATCATGGGGCATTGTCTGACCCCCATAGAGAATCTGGTTAGAATCCTGGGGCATTTGTTGACCCCCATAGAGAGACTGGGTATTATCACAAGGCATTGTCTGACCCCCATAGAGAGTCTGGTTAGAATCATGGGGCATTTGTTGACTCCCATAGAGAGACTGGGTATTATCAAAAGGCATTGACTGAACGCCATAGAGAATCTGGTTAGAATTATGGGTCAATGTCTGACCCCCATAGACAGTCTGGTTAGAATCATGGGGCATTGGTTGACCCCCATGGAGAGTTTGGATTCCATTGGGAACTGTCATTTGATCATTAGAGTAGATCTGATCACTATTCTGAAATTTAATCTTATCTCCGTAGACATTCTGGTCACTCTGGGTTGTCATCTGATCCCTAAAGATTGTCTGGTCACCACTGGCAGTTCTCACCTGACTTCTATTGACATTCTGCTCCCTATTGAAGGGCATATTGTGATGCCCATGGTAAAACTGATCAGCACTGGAAGTCACCATCTGTCCCCAATAGGAGGCCTGGTCACCCCTAGAAATGACTGGACAGTCTTCAAATGAGGTTGGGTCAAAATTGAAGTTCACCTCGGGGCCCTCATTAAGAGTTGCTAGCTGATTATCACGAAGGGACTTATTCTGGCTCTCTTCATTAGAAACGGTCCCCTCATTTCCCGGGGCTGCTGTCATCTGGTACACAGTGAGGAAGGACTTGGAGCTATCATTGACATCTGTCAGCTGTGAGCTTCCTGTGGATGTCATCTGGACAACAGGCACAGCTTCTTGACGTACAGGAACAGCCTTCTCTTGCTCTGCAAGAAGTATATTAAGGGCGTTTGCAGGCTGTGTTGTTGAGACTGGCTGGGTGATAGTAGAATCTTCAGAGGTCAGCACCGTGGAGCTGCAGGCCATCCTGACTCTGGATGACTTGCACTGGCTCTCCTTTACAGGGGATGTGAGAGGCTGGAAACCCGAGCTAAGCTTGAGCTCGTACCTGGTCCTTCCCTGCAGGAAGACTTGGAGAAACCCAAGTACCTCAGATGTTTGGAGGATGGAGTTAATGTTTTTGTGGAAATAGATTTTCAGTTGTAAACACCTAGGAGGAAAAATCACAAGGTCAATCAACACCGACTTAAGTCCTGTTCCTTACTCTGCCTCTCACAGATGGCAAGCTTACCAACCCCACCATCTTTTCTTACTCAAAAGGAGCTTTCTAGACATTTTAGAAGAGAACCAGTTAAACGAGTAAATCAACTTTTGAAGGAATTATGTATCATTTCTACCAATGACTGCAGACCACAGGAGTCATGGCTATTGATGCTTTAAGAGAAGCAGCTCCGTGTAGAACACTCTCTACTGTATTGCTACAAATGCATGAAAAGACTGGAAACACAAAAGAGCTAGCTCACCTTATTTACAATTTGGGGTCATAAGAATAAAATATACTCCAAGATGTCAAGGAAGGAAATAAGATTAGAGCAGAGCTAATAGAGAAAAGTCAGTTGAAATAAAAAGTGATAGTTTTTTTTTTTTTTTTTGAAAAGATCAACAAACTTGGTGAACCTATTTGTAGAGGGAAAGGGAGGAAGGAGACTGGCAGGACAGCAAGTTGGTAAAGCACTATCACCCAAACCTGAAACCCACAGAGGGAAAGCAAAAAACTGTTCTTGTAAGTTGTCCTGTGCCCTACACAGATGCACTGTGGCACATGCATGCACGTGAGCCTGCATACATGAAATAAACAACCTGGTGTGACAGTTCTATAATTCCAGTGAGTGAGAAGGTTGAGGCAGGAGGATTGTAGCTTCAAAGTCTACTAGGGCCATTTAAAGCAAAAGATAAGTTGGAGAGACTGGAGAGATTCTCATGAATATTTTAAAAATATCCTGGGGAAATATATACGTATGTATATACAATCCACAGGTGATTTATGATAGCTGGCAACAACATTGTTTTTAAAAGATTTGTAAGTGCTACAAGGCAAAGACCAGGTCAGCCACTTGTGAGCTTGGTCAGTAACATTTTAGATTCTGTCAAAAGTGACAGAAAAGCCTAAGGTGACCTAAAGGATGGAAAACCAGGGAGCAATTCCTACGTTTGTTCCTACGTTTCAGGTTTCTCCAAAACGACCATTCCCACAATGGCAGTTTAAGCCTGGGAAGAGTTCACGCTACTAAGACAGTCTTCACATCATTCAAGCATTATTCCAGGGAGTTCCTTAGGCTCTCACTCACAGAGCAGCACCCTCTTTCTTCAGGAGCAAGGAGTTCCAGAGGATTCAGGACTAAATAGAGAAATCCTATCTCAAAACAAACAAAGTAACAAACAGAAAGCCCCAGCTTCAACAAAATAAAAATTGTCACTACATATTATGTTAATTTATTATTATAAGTACAATAATAAGAATTATTATTGTTGTCCTTATTAGTATAATTGGGTTTTTTTGAGACAGGATTTCTCGGTAGAGCCCGAGCTGTCCTGAAACTCTTTCTGTCTAAGAGACTGAACTAGATGGCATAGATCTGTGTGTCTCTGCCTCCGGAAGTGTGAGTGAGTGAAAGAGTGTATCACCACCCCCTGCTATTTATCTCTTATACCATCTTTTTAGTTGTTGTTGTTTTACTATTTTTAATTTATTATTTTTATCCGTTTGTTTTGTTTATAAGACTGGGTTTCTCTCTGGCCCTGGCTGTCCTGGCTTTGTTGACTCTGATGGCCTCCAACTCAGTGATCGGCTTTGCTTGCCTCTGCCTCCCTAGTGCTGGAATTAAAGAAAACAGCACCACTGTCAACCAAAAGTGTCTGAACACCTTTAAAACAAATTTGGGAGAAGAATGGGGGAGGGGCAGTGGTTTGGTTGGGTGGGGCAGGTTGTATGGGAGATTAAGGTGGGGGCTCACACCTTTAATCCCAGTGCTCAGGAGGCAGAGGCTGGTGGAGTTCCAGCCAGCCTGGTCTCCACTGTGAGTTCCAAGAGAGCCAGGACTACACAAAGAAAACTTCTTCCAAAACAAAAACAAACAAACAAACAAACATAAAACCAAACTTGACAACCAAAAAACACAGCATAAATTTTCCAAACCAACAGACCTCTAAGGGACAAGGGAGATAGCTCAGTGGTTAAGAGGCATTTTGTGTGTATTTGTGTCTGTGTGACTCATAAGTCAGGTCAAGGGAACCTAACTCTCTTTTGGCCTTCAGAGATACATACACTCATCTTCACATAACAAGAAATGTGGTATTATAATTATAGAATATGTAAAATGTATACTATACATGAAATATAAATGCATTCTAAAAACAAAAGATAAATATTTTAACATAGAGTCCAGAAAAGCATCTTGAACTTCCTGTCCCATGACTCCACACTCCTTCCCAGAGAGCCAGGCTGAAAGTCACTCTAGGGCAATCCCTCTAATTTGTGCTCAGTGGACCTGCCAGAACCGGATTGGTATCTGAGGAAACGGGAGCGGGGAAGAAATCCTGTTGCACACAGCTGGATTGGCTGTGGTCTCTAACCTATAGGCCCTCAGGAATGCAAATGGGTCTGAACTCCTGGACAGGACCATTAAAACTACTACTTTTAGAGGCCGGACCTGGTGGCACACATCTCAGCATGCATGAGGCAAAGGCAGATGTATTTCCATGAGTTCGAGACCAGCCTGGTTTGAATCGTGAGTTCTTATGAAGAGACACCTTATTAGGAAAAACAAACAAACAAAAAAAACCCCCTGCCAATTATTTAATTTTGATGTATTTTTTTGTGACAGTGTCTGTCTGTTGAGCCTTGGCTGCCCTGAAATTTTCTAGGTGGATCAGGCTGGCCTTGATCTACTTTGCCTCTCACTCCCCTCTGTAGTATAGGGATTAAGCCATGCCTGGCTTCATTTTGTTATTCGAAAAATTATTATTTTGAGACAGACCTTGGATGGCTGGAAATTCCTTATGTGGTCCAGGCTGGTCTTACAAATCAGAGATCTTAGGGCTCAGCGGTTAAGAGCACTGACTACTCTTTCAGAGGTCCTGAGTTCAATTCCCAGCAACCACTTGGCTCACAACCACCTGTAATGGGATCTGGTACAGTCTATTCACATATATAAAACAAATAAATCTTTTAATAAATCAGAGCTCTTCCTGTTTCAGTCTCAAGTGCTGGGACTTGAGTTGTGGTCACCATACATACTCTCATCATAGTCTCTCTATCTGGCTCCTGAGTCCCGGCATTCAGGACACCTTCGAGGCCTGCTTCAGGGCTGAGCTGGGATTGCATCTCGGAAAGACAGTTGCGAAGGTTACAATTTTTTTGATTACAATTCCACCCCACTGACTCCAGCACAGACTGGTGTTTGTCTCTCAGCATACCTGCTCCTTATAGAATGTCTTCAGATATTTCTCTCTGCCTTAATACTGGCGTTTGTGACCTCCCCAAGTTGAGAACTTCCAGCCCAGGCTGGTTACCTTTCCCAAGGAGATTGGAGACTTACCGAAGCAGATCCAGAAAGTGGACTCCGATCTAACCACTAGCTGTTGCGATCTCAGTGGACTGGGAGAAATCCATTCTGAATGAACTTCTATGTACTGGCTTGGACTTTTATGGGGTCTTGCGTTGACCACACCCCTTTGGGGGAGGAGCCTAGTGATGTCAGAGTCTACCTACCAACCACGTGGGACCGTGGGATTTTTGAATTTCCTACAACAAGTCTTAGGGAAGTGGTTTTTAACATGTGTGTCTAGACTCTTTTGGAGGGTTGAACCGCCCTTTCACAAGGGTCGCAAAGCAGATTCCTCCAAATCTGATACATCGCGATTCATTGCAATAGCAAAAAGTATAATTATGAAGTAGCAACCAAAATAATCTTGTGGTTGGTGGTCACCTTGAGGAACGATATTAGAGTGTTGAAGCTTTGGGAAGGTTGAGAACTGCCTTGGGGTCTCTTTCCGGGATTTTACTGGATTCGGGTTAGGGGTAAGTGCATTGTCCCATTCCAACCTTCCTTCAGGGTTTTCCTGTGGTCATCTTGTGATGTGAAAGTTAAGAAGGAAGGTCCTCAAGAACTACCTATAGAGCCACTCATGGTTGTGCACGCCTTTAATTGGAGCACCCCGAGGCAGAGAGGCAGAAAGAACTCTGTGGGCTCAAGCCAGCCTGCTCTGCAAGGCAAGTCCAGGACAGCCTGGGATACACAGAAAAACCCTGGCTCGAAAAACAAAAACAGGGCTGGAGAGATGGCTCAGTGTTTAAGAACACTGACTGTTCTTCCAGCAGTCCTCAGTTCAATTCTCGGCAACCACATGGTGGCTCAGAACCCTTTCTAATGGGACCTGACACCCTCTTATGGTGCTTCTGAAGAGAAAGGCAATGTACTCACATAAAATAAATGAATTTTTAAAAACAATATTGTACAAATTCTCAAAGGACTAATAAAAATATTTTTAAAAAGTTAAAAAAGAAAAAAGTTCAGTGTCTTATTAAAAATGTATGCTTTTTTAAAAACAGAAAAACAAATGAAACACCAACACAAGTAACCTATAGCTTCTAGATTTGATCCAACTGACTTTGTTCTCATGGGTTGAGATCTGAAGTAAATAAATGACCTGAAGTTCTAGCTCTCCATCAGCCACCTACATAAACAGATTCCATGTCATGGAGAGTTGGAATTGTAATCCAAACAACTGCTGCTCAGAAACACTGATAATCCGGTCAGGTCCCCTCATTAATAATGCAGGTGCTTCCTTGTCTGTTAATTGATTTGCTTTTGTGTTTGTTTCTTTGGCTGGTTGATTGGCTGGTTTTTCTAACAGGGTTTCTTTTCGTAGCCCCTGGCTAGGGTGGAATTTGCTCTGTAGAACAGGGTGGTGTTGAACTCAAGAGGCCATCCATACGTGGCATAAAAAAGCATTTATAGATAGTAGAAGTGACGTGACTGGAAGAAAAGGTGAGCATGCCTAGGACAATGGTCTCTTCCTTCCCAAGGCTGCCACCCTTAGCACTCATCCAAGTAGACAATTGTGTACTATCTGTCCTTGTCCCCCACTGACTCACCATTGGCTAGAAGAGGAGCTCTGTGCAGTCACCAGTACTTCCAGATCAATGGAACTGGCAAATATATGTTTCACTGGAGGCTTAGACTCATGTCCCACCTTTCTAGAGCAGACAGCGGTGAGCTATAGCATGTTTCCCTGGCTTAGCATGTTTCGTCCTCCAGGAAGGCCTCAGCAATCCGTTAATGGCTTTGACCTGTGTTTGATTTGCTCTTGCCCCAGGCTGATTAACCAGCCATGGTCACAGCCAGTCTGCATCTGTCCCCTTTGAGAAAGTTATGGCCTTGGACTCTGTATTGGCTGCTTTTGTGTGTCAACTTGACAGAAGCCGGAGTTATCAGATAGAAAGAAACTTCACTTGAGGAAATGCCTCCATGAGGTCCAGCTGAGCTGGACAGTGGTGGCCCATGCTTGTAATCCCAGCACTTGGGAGGCAGAGGCAGGTGGATCTTTATGTGCTATGATGTAACCATTCTCCAAGGGTGGAATTTGCTATGTCGAACAGGGTGGTGTTGAACTCCAGAGATCCCTTTGCCTCTGCTTGCCCTGTCCCCACATTGCCCTGGGATAAAATTCTCTACACTTCTGTCCCATTGGGTTCCCATGTTGTTCAAACCCTCTCTATCCTTGCCTATATGGTTATTTCGAGTCAGAATCGAAGGGCAAATATTATTCTCCAACTGCTGTTACAGACTTGTCTGTTTTTCCCTTCAGTTCTCCCAGGTTTTCTTCAAATGTTTTTCATATATTCTGTCATTTGTTAGATGCACAAATGTTTAGAACTGTTTTAAGGTCTGTGGAGAACCTTTCATATAATCTGTCAGACTTGGGGGTGATGGCTCCTGTGGTTAAAAACACTCGTTGCTTGCTGAGGACCAGGCTGGATTCCCAGCATCCACGTGGTGGTTCATCCCTTAATAAGACCTGTCCCATGGTGTCCAACACACTCTGTCCTCTGGCATGTACTACAGTGCCAAACCCCCGTACATATAAACTAAAAACTAATAAAAAAAGAAATCCCATTCAATTGATTTCTGATTTGGATTCTAGAACTTAATTCATTAACATTTTAAAGTGTGTACTGAAGAGAAGAAATGTAATTCTACCATTTGCTACATTTTCTGTGTACCTATGGCTTCTCTTTCCATATTCCTTCTTTCCTTTGTGCTCAGCTGTCTTTTTTTCTGATGAATAACTTTTTAAGATGTATGTATGATATTTATATCTATGTATACGTATATATTTGTATATGTATGTATATATGTATGATTTATATCAGATTTCTTTACAGATGGTTATGGGCCACCATGTGGTTGTTGGGAATTGAACTCAGGACCTCTAGAAGACCAGTCAGTGCTCTTGACCACTGAGCCATCTCTCTAGCCTGTGGTGAAAGATTTTAAGTCCATATATGGATATGTGGCAAGCATACACACACACACACACACACACACACACAAAGAAACACACTATAGTCTCTGTGTGTATTCCGTAATTGTCTTCCTTGGGGCTGGAGAGATGGCTCAGCAGTTAAGAGCACCAACTCCTCTTCCAGAGTTCAAATCCTAGGAACTGCCTGGTGGCTCACAACCACTCCTAACCAAATCTGACGCCCTCTTCTGGAGTGTCTGAAGACAGCTACAGTGTACTTACATATAATAAATAAATAAATCTTTAAAAAATATAAAAAAAAATGTGTTCCTTGGGGAATCACATTGCCATCCTAGTTTAGTAACAGCTGATTTGAATTTCTGGCATCCTAACATCTCTCGCATAGAGAATCAGCATCTCTAGGCCCCTCCCCAGCAGGTTTCAGTTTTATGTGCTACAAAATTGCATTTTTATGGATAGTGTGCCCAACGTCATGGGCTTCTCATTTTTAATGAACGAGTGCACTCAGCGCATGGCTGTTGGTTCCAGATCAAGACTTCACTGTTCTAGCTTGCTGCCATCCCCCTCCCTCTCCCCTCGTAGTTTGAGGATCAAACACACAGTTCCACTCCTAAGCAACTGCTCCATCGCTGCTGTACAGCTGCAGACCCAAGAGTGGCTTAGGTTAATAGTATTTATTCATTATTGCAGAAGCCAGATTTACTGTTTGCTCATTTGTGATTGCTGGCATTGACTTTCCACATTGGCAGCTTTGGTCTCAGCCTTGCTCTCAGTCCAGCCTGGACTGCTTGTCTCGTCTTCACACTTCTCTGCAGACCCACTGCCTGCTTTGTAATTTCTTATTTTGTTGTGCGATATGATGGTCTTTCTATATTCTCATTAATTTTATTTCTATTTTTAAAAATCATCAGTTTAAGCCAGTCCTGGTGGCACATACCTTCATCCCAGCATTCTGGAAACTGAGGCAGGCAGAACTGGGTGAGGTTGAGGACAGCCTGGTCTACAAAGCCTATGCAGGACAGCCTGGGCTACACAGAGATATCCTGTCTTAAAACACCAAAAACAAACACTGAAAAACAATTGAACCAGAAAAAAAATCATCCGTTTAATATACAAGGGAAGCATGGAGGTCATGCAGATGATGCCGAGGTTCCTGCAAGGCCTGGTTCCTGTCTCAGTCCACCAGCCAGAGGGTGGAAGACACAGCAGAACCCGTACAGCAGCTGAACAAGAAGATCTTCATCGTACGTGACTCCTTGCCTGCAGGCATTATGTCACTGCTAGAACCACCTGTATCCTTGGTACTAACTAGGCAAGAGCACAGGCAGCATGTAGAGTCTATGTCCTGGTTTGTACCTTGGGAAGCCACTGAGCATATGATGGGCAGAGCCCAGAAGATAGACATCTGCTGAAGAGCTCATCTTGTGTTAAGATAACCACTGCAGATAGCGTAAAGTTTAAGCAGCAAGCTCCGTGTGGAGGAGTGTGCCTGCCTGGAAATCTCAGGAGGCAGAGCCTAATTGAATGTTTAGCAGGACAGATCAGTCAGAGGGCACTTCCCTGAACTCTGCAGGCTAAGGGTCACACGTGGCATAAAAAAGCATTTATAGATAGTAGAAGTGACGTGACAGGAAGAAAAGGTGAGCATGCCTAGGGAGATGATCTCTTCCTTCCCACGGCTGCCACCCTTAGCACTCATCCAAGTAGACAATTGTGTACTATCTGTTCTTGTCCCCCACTGACTCACCATTGGCTAGAAGAAGAGCTCTGTGCAGTCGCCAATACTTACAGATCAATGGAACTGGCAAATATATGTTCCATTGGAGGCTTAGACTCATGTCCCACCTTTCTAGAGCAGACAGCGGTGAGCTATAGCATGTTTCCCTGGCTTAGCATGTTTCGTCCTCCAGGAAGGCCTCAGCAATCCGTTAATGGCTTTGACATGTGTTTGATTTGCTCTTGCCCCAGGCTGATTAACCAGCCATGGTCACAGCCAGTCTGCATCTGACTCCTTTGAGAAAGTTATGGCCTTGGACTCTGTATTGGCTGGTTTTGTGTGTCAATTTAACAGAAGCTGGAGTTATCAGATCGAAAGAAACTTCACTTGAGGAAATGCCTCCATGAGGTCCAGCTGAGCTGGACAGTGGTGGCCCACGCTTGGGAGGCAGAGGCAGGTGGATCTCTATGTGCTATGATGTAATCATTCTCCAAGTCCCATTCCAGGAGCCTAGTGCCCAGTATTCAAGTACATAACTGTGTTTGGAGAGGAAGTCTCAGTAAAGTTAAATGAAGTTACCACTGAGAAAATGCCTGGTGCTGTGCATGGCAGTCACTCTGGAGGCAGAGACAGGCAGATCTCTGTGAGTATGAGGACAGCATGGTCTACTTAGAGAGTCCTGGACAGCCAGGGCTACTTAGTGAGATCCTGTCATGACCCTAACCCCTAAAAAAAAAAAGAAAGAAACCAAGAAAATATGACAATATGACTGATGTTTTAAGATGAGGAATTTGTGTGTGTGTGTGTGTGTGTGTGTAGGGAAGGGAGGCTGGGTACTCACAGGGAGGAGGTAGGCATTGGTACAGAGCACCCTGGGAGAGGACAAGACTGACTTCAGCACCTTGTCTATGCATCCTGCCTGCAGAACACTGAGAAATCCAAATTCAGATGTTCAAGCCACCAGTCATCTTATTTGGTTATGGTGTCACCTGGGAGGACACTCGAGTTCTTTGGATTCTTCATGACGCTCTGTCTTGTATAAGTATCTTACCTCTAAAAGGACGTCTCACTCTTGTTTACCCTGGTTCTGTTGTTTTGCTCTTTTGTTTGTTTTTTGTAGACAGGGTGTCATGGTGTAGCTCTCTTGGCCTGAAAGTCTGTCTGTAGACTGGCTTTAAACTCGTGTCAACCTGCGTGGCTCTCCCTGCCATTTGCTGGGATGTCAGAGTGCACCCAAAAGGGAACAACAAACAAATATCTTTAAATTTTAAATTGAGAATCCTCCCCATGTTAATAAAGCAACAATGCTCCTAATCCAGCCCCCATGGTGTCTGACACACTGTTTAAGTGGAGCTTTTTACAGAGACTGGCGGGGGGGGGAGCTTCCCTGGGCAAGACCTGTCAGCTTTCCGCGATGCGTTGAAAATGGTTTAAATAGTGTGTTTGCCAGCTACTTCATCTAATTCCATACAGCAATGAGCTGTTGCATCTTCCTGCAGGAGAAACCCGATAAACAAAACAACTGCTTTTTGGTGGGATCCCACAAGAGGTGCAGTGCTTTTCTCAGGGGAAACCATTCTCCCTATAGGAGCATGGATCTTTTCCCTAGAGCACAGCTCTGCAGGGAACAGCCTGCCAGCTCACAAAGCAGCCAGCACTAAAGACTTACTGCAGCTTCCCGGGCACATTGTTTATTGGACACGATTGGAAATCTTCTCTTTCCTTTTGTGTGTGATGGATGATAAAACGATCCTATAACTACTAGGATTCTATATTTATAAAACAGTGTTTACATTTCAATGAACATTTTTCTTGAGCATAAATGTAAAAACCCTTAGCATGCCTTGGGCTGTGGAGCCCAGAGAGGTGTGGACGGGATGAACAGAGGGGAATATATCTAAATCAGAACACATGCTTTCTGTAGTGGGGGATGGGTGCGTCTTCAAGTTTTTGGTGTAGTGGACATTCGTCCAGGTACCCTTCATTCTCCCGGTGACTAATAAATAAGTCTCCAAGGACTCAAAAGTCAAAGGCTTCATCTCTAAATAGGGGCACAATTCAGAGATGATGGGACCTGAGGGCACTGATATCAGGGGAGTGATCTTTGGAAACTTGTAGCAGAGAGGAGCTGTGGTTGCCTTGTTGAAGGAAGATGGTGAATGGGCACGGGAGAGAAGTATGTGACGGGGATAGTTTCAGTTGGCAAAAATCGGCAACAAAACAAAACAAAACAAACAACTTTCCTCCCTGGCCTGGTATTCAATTCTCTCAGGAGTCCACAGAAGCCTTGGATTATCCCTTCTCCTGGCTAAGAATCTGGAGTTCCTGAGAATGCCTGGGGCAAAGGTTGTTATCCTGCCTGTAGTAGCTGGGATGATTGGGAGGGTGGGGAGATTCCCGAGTCAGCACAGCAGCCATATCTGGAGATCTTCCTTGGGAGGGAGTCCTTGCCTGCAGGCATTTGTCAAGGCTAGACTCACCTGTGGCCTTGGTACTAACTAGGCAGAAGCACAGGCAGCATGTAGAGTCTATGTCCTGGTTTGTACCTCCTGAGTCCACTGAGCAGACCCTGGGCAAGGAGTGGGAGAGTCCAGAAGAAGATTGACTTCTACAGAAGAGCTTATCTTGTGTTAAGATAACCACTGCAGATGGCATAGAGTTTAGTAGTAAGCTTGGTGTGGAGGCAGAGGCTAATGGAATGTTTAGCAGCACAGATCCACCAGAGGGTATTTGCTGAATTCTGCAGTCTAAGAGCCACCTGCCATGTGGTGTTAAAAAGCATTTATAGATTGAAGTGATGTGACAGGTAGAGAAGCTGGGCATGCCCAGAGCACTGGGTTCTCCTCTGAGCCAAGGCTGCCACCCTTAGCATGTTTCCTCATGTTGCGGAGACTCCAAGCCCAATCATAGAATCATATTTGTTGCTCCTTCATATCTGTAAATTTGCTAATATTATGAATTGTAATGTCAATGTCAAAGATGTGTAGAGTTGTTGATATTCGGTCTGTGTGAATGGGTCATTTGAGATCACCTGCCCCAGGGGTCACCAGGTCGAGAACTGTTAGTCTAGAGACCATCCAGCTTGACTCTGTGGGGCATTTGCCTTGCAGAAGGTCACTTGAGTAGCTGGCCCCCTGTAGTTGCCTGGGGCACAGGTATATGCTGCAAGGGTAAATTTCATGTTGAGTTTAGAGGGGTTTCAAAAAAATCTGTGGCAATTCTGCATGTCCCCACATAGTAGGTTTGAGCATGTCCACACCAACCCCATTATGTGTCCTCCCTCCCACTGAAATGCTGCTTTGTCTGCATGAGACCCTGACACTTTTTTTGAACCCACTGAGTTGAATTTTGGTGATCATTAGCATGAGCTGAGGTCGTTTACTAGAACTCCCGTGACCTACCAGTTGCTACACTGAGTTTCCCAGACTTCTCTAATTACAGGGCTAGCATGCTCACTGTGGTCTCTTGTGAGGACTCCAGTATACAGGCTCTAGTATACTCGCTCCAGTAAACACACTCCAGTATACACACTCCAGTATATACACTCCAGTAAACACACTCCAGTATACATGCTCCAGTATACACACTCCAGTATACAGACTACAGTGTACACACTAGAGTATACACAAGTCCTGAGGCTTTGACCCTTTTAAAGTCTGCTCTGCCTTTTCATTTTGAGTGAGTGACCACACCTTTGGCTGTCAATATTCCTCCTGTGATCCAGTAGAATCGATTTTTTTTTTTTTTTTTTTGGTATTTCGAGACAGGGTTTCTCTGTGTAGTCCTGCCTGTCCTGGAACTCGCTCTGTAGACCAGGCTGACCTTGAACTCAGAAATCTGCCTGCCACTGCCTCCCAAGTGCTGGGATTAAAGGTGTGCGACACCACTGCCTGACTAGAATGGAATTTTTGTTTGTTTGTTTCCATCTGTGATTCACAAATATTTTACTCAGTGTGGAATTCACAGATCATGGTGCCAGGTCAGTTGAATAACTGTTAATCTAGTCGAAGGGAGACCATTCAGTGCTTTTGGGTGACTTGTTAATGACCTAAGAGCCCTGCCCCACAAGGGATCATGATGATATACATCAAAAGACTAAAATACAAACGGAGAAGCCAGCCTGCTTTCCCACCACTCACAGAGCCATGGGTTTGATCCCTAGCACAGGGCTGGGTGTGTGTGGTGCTTAAAATCCCAGCACCAAGGAGGTGTGCAGAAGGATCAGAAAGTCATCCTGCTACAAAAGAAGTTAGAGGTTAGCCTGGGCTACCCTGTCTCAGAAAGAGAGAGAGAGAGAGAGAGAGAGAGAGAGAGAGAGAGAGAGAGAGAGAAGGAAGGAAGGAAGGAAGGAAGGAAGGAAGGAAAAATACAACTGGTTGTCTACACCACCCTGATCTCAGTACTGGGGAGGCAAAGACAAGTGGATCTTTGTGAGTTCAAGGCCAGCCTGGTCTACATAGCAAGTTCTAGAACTGCTGGGACTACACAGACCCCCATCTCAAGAAAACAAATAAATAAATACGTAAACAAACAAACAGGAAAATCCAGCCTTGTCAATCCAGGGATGACCGCTGGGGTTGCCTTCAGGCAACTGTTATCACACTTGCAAACCAGTCACATTCTCTTGAGACATCTCCTTAATGTGTTTGGTGGCAGTGTCTGAAGAAATGGCAGTGTAAGTCACTTTTATTTCAGCTTTCTGTGGATTACTGGGGGGGAAATGAGTTCAGTACCAAATCCTAGGACTCAACTTGAGTGGGATGATCCCAGGGGGCTGGCTGTCTCATTGAATGTTTCTGTTGAATATGAAGGTCACCACCACCACCACCACCACCACCACCACCCGCACTTTCTGAGAGTAGATCCTTCCTATTTGAATTCCTGGGGAAGCTATTCAATAGGCAAGATTCAAACAGAAGAGAGTGAGCCAATAACACACAGACACAATATAGGCCTTTGGAGTGGGAGTTAGGAACTATCGCCATCTCGTGGTAGAAAACGGGAATGCAAGCAATTTCTCGGTCAGAAAATCTTAGCATATCCTCAACAAAACCTAGTGGAAAATATTTTTGTGGACCCTTCTGGCGTGTATCAGGGGGCCGTATTAAGCAAAAGAGCTAGCTGTGTTTCATATAATACCATTATGTTAGTAATTACTTTCATCCATCAAGGCACCGAGTCTTGAATGTACAGAGCCTGGAAAAGTAGTTTATCAGTTACAGGTTATCACTTAGATTTTTCTCTATTTGGTAATGGTTACATGATCAACTGAGGGAGCTTTTAAAAGCTGATATAGAGAGGTGAGTTACCATGATGTTCAGACTGCCAAAGGCCACTTTTCTTCTTCCCTCTCTCACCAAAGCACTAGCGCAGTCAAAATTGTTCCTGATTGTTTGGTATTAGTTGGAAAACCAACAGTTGCCTTAGTTTCCTGTTAAGGCACGAGCTTTATCTAAAACTGCCCCACTGGTTCTGGACCCATGGATTTTCCTGTTGAAAGGGGGAGGATTAAGACAGCAGGAGATGATTTTTAGAAAAGGAGGTGACGCTGGGCAGGGGTGGCGCATGCCTTTAATCCCAGCATTTGGGAGGCAGAGGCAGGAGGATTTCTGAGTTCGAGGCCAGCCTGGTCTACACAGTGAGTTCCAGGACAGCCAGGGCTACGCAGAGAAACCCTGTCTCAAAAAAAAAAAAAAACAAAAAACAAAAAACAAAACAAACAAACAAAAAAAAAACAGAAGAAAAGGAGGTGACTCTCAAAATAGCCAAAGTCTTGGCCCATGTCTTCTGCTATTATTCTCCTAATAGTAGAAGTCTTTGGAAAACCGACCCTATATAGGATGCCTGGACTACAGAACTGTTTTTCTGGTCAAATTTATCTGAGCCGGTAGTGGTGGCACACGCCGTTAGGATTTGCTGAAGGAGGCAGAGGCAGGAGGATCATGAGTTTGAGGCCAGGCTGGGCTACACATTTAAAAAGCCAGGCAGTGGTGGCACACGCCTTTAATCCCAGCACTTCGGGCACAGAGGCAGGTGGATTTCTGAGTTCGAGGCCAGAATGAGTTCAAGGACAGTCAGGGCTACACAGAGAAACCCTGTCTCAAAAAACAAAAAGCAAAAAGCAACAACAAAAAAATGTATCTGAAACTCTCCAGCAGTTTTGGAATTTAGAGGGGTAGTTTGAGTTGTGAGATGTTCTGAGATATGGGT
Organism: Tokudaia tokunoshimensis; assembly: GCA_036184795.1. Taxonomy (NCBI): domain Eukaryota; kingdom Metazoa; phylum Chordata; class Mammalia; order Rodentia; family Muridae; genus Tokudaia; species Tokudaia tokunoshimensis. The sequence continues at coordinate 101,076,849 of BTHU01000005.1, read as the reverse complement.
CCACGGCTTCAGACCTTGACGTTCAGCGGCAGTGCGCTCTCGCTGGACTCCGAACCTTTTGATAGCACTGAAGGATATCGTTTTCAGAGGACTCGGTCTTTGAGCTGTAGATCATGAAATGTTTGATTGCCCTCCAATGTTTGATTGTTCTTTGGCTAGGAATGTAGTTCCGTTAGGAGAGTTTTTAACTAGCATGCAAGAAACCCTGTGTTCTAGTCCCAGCACTACATAAACTGATCAAAGGCAGCCATCCCAATTCCAGCTCATGGGAGCTGGAGGGAGGAGGACTACAAATTCAAGGTCACCCTCGGAAATGTAGTTCTGAGACAGGTTAGGTTATGTGAGCCTTTGTCTCAAAAGAAAAAGAAGCCTTCTTTACATGGAGAAAATAAATTTTAGCAACATGCATTAAATTTTGTTGTATTAAGTCATTAGGTTTCAAGGGAGCAGAGAATAGTCTACTATGAGGAGTTATGATGGTTTGAATGAGAAATTCATTCAAACCCTGTAGGCTCCGGTATGTGGACGCTCGGTCCCCAGTTAGTGGTGCTGTTTGGAGGAAGTGTGTCACTGGGGGCTTTGAGAGAACTTATCCTTGTGTGCTAGCAGTTCACACTCTGTACCTCATGCTTCTCGTTGAAGACATGATCTCGCTGCTCTCTGCTCGGGCCACTGAATCTACCTGCTGCCGGATTGCCCCAGCATGATGAACTTTCATCCCTGCGCTATCATAAGCCCAAATAAACTCTTCCTTGGCCTTCGAGCTTGGCAGCAAATGCTTTTAATCCCCCCTACCCCAAGCCCGTACTGGAAGATCTTATTGTCTTTCCAGGATTACAGGTTAACAATTTTTTTTTTTTTTTTGGTTTTTCGAGACAGGGTTTCTCTGTGTAGCCCTGGCTGTCCTGGAACTCACTTTGTAGACCAGGCTGGCCTAGGTTAACAATTTTAACAAATTTAAAGCAGTCACCCCACTAATATCTTACAAAATTTCATCATTTGGTATGTTCCAAATGAAGTGGTGGGTGGGATATGGAGTTTTTGACAGTGGAAGGTCTGGGGACCCAGGAAGGACCTGGTGCCCATCTGGACTCGGCTCTAAGTAGACATCTTTTAGGTATTAATTTTCTTTTTCCAAGTGTGGTAGGTTTTTGTTTGTTTGATTGATTGATTATTTCTTTGTCAATTTGACACAAACTGGGGTCACCTGGAAAGAGGAAATGTCAATGGAGGAATTGCTTTCGTGAGATGGACCTGTAGGTTGGTCTGTGGAGTGTTTTCTTGATTAATGTGGGAGGGCCTAGGCTGTTGCGGGCAGTGCCACATGTCGGCAGGTAGTTCTGGATTTTGTAAGGAAGCAGGCTGAGCAAGCCAGCCAGCAGCATTCCTCACGGCTCTGCTTCAGTACATGCTTCTAGGTTCCTGCTTGAGTTCTTGCCCCCACTTCCCACAGTGATCAACTCTGACTGGGATGCATAAACCAAATAAACCCTTTCCTTCCCAAGTTGCTTTTGGTCTATGTTTTATCAAAGCAATGAAAAGTGAGCTAAAACACCAAGTTATGTGCCGTGCACAGTTGGTAGTGAAGGTCTGCCCCAGTTCATGGCATCTATACAATTCGGTCCATTGTTGGATTCAGTCCACTCTGGAACCCAGCCTGGTGTAGAAACATAGTTCAAAATAAACCCCAAGAGCTCAGAACTCGAATTGCTAGGCTTGGAAGCTAAGAGCCAAGCTCATCTATGGCTCTGGTTATTTCAGGAGAGTTACAGGAGGCATAGATCTCTAGCGTCTTGCTTGGCTGAGGGGTAGGAAGACCAAAGATCCACTGGAGACAGCTACTATTCTACTGTGGGATCCCCCCTCTGGTACCAATCTGCAAAGAACAAACATAGACAAGTTACACTGAATACTTGAATTAAATACAGAAAGAATATGGGATTGGGCAGAGGAATCAAGGCAGACACAGAGCTACTCTTGTTTGTAATAATGTCTGGAAAACATTTGCTACAGATGGAAAGAGGGCGGTGGTGGGTATCAGAGGCACAGAAGCACAGAGAACACCGGGTTTGTCCCAGAGTAGCACTTGCCTTATTTGAACACACTTTGCACAGTTACTTGCCTGGCTGTGATTGGATGAAGCTTACTGCTAAGGTTGACTAGGACTCAGCTATTTGTTTCCAGGGCAATTCCTAACTTAGATTTTCTTTCTTTTTAAAATTAAATGTATTTATTTTTTTAATGTAGTTGTGTTACAGGATGGTTGTCTTTCTTCCCCCTCAGGATTTCACAGAACCCAGGTTGGCCTGGAACTCAACTTGTGATAAAGCATAGTCTTGAACTCCTCTAATCCTCCTAATTCTACCCCCAAGCTCGTGTGTGTGTGTGTCTGTGTGTATCTGTGTGTGTCTATCTGTGTGTCTGTGTGTGTCTGTGTGTGTCTGTCTGTGTGTCTGTGTGTGTCTGTGTGTGTCTTTCTGTGTGTGTTTGTTTAGAGGTCAAGATTGGGCTATGTTCCCATTGCAGGCAAGTGTGTGTGTGTGTGTGTGTGTGTGTAAAACTTCAGTTCCAGTGGGATCTGACGCCCTCTTCTGGCTTCCTCAGGCATCAGGAACACATGGCTAAAAATGTCCCCTCTTGACGAGTGCATGGAAGTTCTTCATGGGTTGATGGGTATGGGCTAAGGATGGGTGGCACATACTGGTAAATATGATGGGAATGTAAACAGACAGCTCAGGCAACTTACCTGTGTTTACGCATGTGAGTGTAGAAGTCGCTTTCTCTCTCTCACACACACACAGACACACACATATAGACATATATGTGTGTGTGTGTATATATATATATATACATACAAGTATATTTATGAGGATATATGAGGCCCAGGATCAGTGTAGTAATCTCACACACACATACATATATACATACATAAGCATACATATATATAAAATACACACATATACATATGCATACATATATACATAATACACACACACACACACACACACAAGCATTGCACTTTAGTAAGCAAACAATATTTGGGTTTTCCAGACAGGGTTTCTCTGTTTAACAGCCCTAACTGTCTTGGAACTCACTCTGTAGACCAAGCTGGTCTAGAACTCATAGCGATCCACCTGCCACTGCCTCCTGACTGCTGGGATTAAAGTCATACAGACCACTTCCTGGCATAGTTTTTAAAATAAAAATAGGATTTTGCTGTGTTTTCCAGGCTAGAGTCATTCTTCTGGGTTCAAGCAATTTTACTGTTTGAGCTTTCTTAGAATCTGTGGAGTGTTCTCTATTGTACAGTCTAGGATGCACTTGGGTTGCACATTATCTGCTTATTTCACAGATGTGTTTGAGTGCAGGTGCCCTCATTAACCAGAACAAGGGATCCCCTGGAGCACCTGTTGTAGGTGATTGTGAGCCTCCTTATGTGTAGAAAAGCAGGAAGTGATCTTAACCTCTGAGCATCTCTCCAGCCATGGATATGTGGGGTTTTTAAAAAAGATTTATTTATTTATTTAATCTAAGTACACTGTCGCTGTCCTCAGACACACCAGAAGAGGGCATCAGATCTCATTATGGATGGTTGTGAGCCACCATGTGGTTGCTGAGATTTAAACTCTTCGGAAGAGCAGTCAGTGCACTTACCCGCTGAGCCATCTCTCCAGCCCCTGGATATGTGTTTTTTGTGCTCCCATGAAGTCCTGGTGCTACTTCCTAAAGCATAAGAAAGAATGCAGAGCCCTGGAAGACACTTTCTTGATAGATGGAGTAGAGGGAGTCCTGCCTGGAAATGTCAAATGGTTGCTCTCATAGCTACGACTGTAATGCGCTTATGTTAAGAAATGGCTAAGCAGTTAAGAGTGCTTACAGGTCTTGCAAAAGACCCAGGATCAGTTCCCAACATTTGCACGACAGCTCACAAATACCTGAAAACCAGTTCCCAGTGATTGCAGGCCCTCTGCAACCTCTGGGGAATCCCGCACTCATGGAGCACATAAACTCATGCAGGCACATGCACATACAACAGCAGGCATATGCACATACAACAGCAGGCACATGCACATACAACAGCAGGCATATGCACATACAACAGCAGGCACATGCACATACAACAACAGCAGGCACATGCACATACAACAGCAGGCACATGCACATACAACAACAACAGGCACATGCACATACAACAACAGCAGGCACATGCACATACAACAACAGGCACATGCACATACAACAGCAGGCACATGCACATACAACAGCAGGCACATGCACATACAACAGCAGGCACATGCACATACAACAACAACAGGCACATGCACATACAACAACAGCAGGCACATGCACATACAACAACAGCAGGCACATGCACATACGACAGCAGGCACATGCACATACAACAACAACAGGCACATGCACATACAACAACAGCAGGCACATGCACATACAACAACAGGCACATGCACATACAACAGCAGGCACATGCACATACAACAGCAGGCACATGCACATACAACAGCAGGCACATGCACATACAACAGCAGGCACATGCACATACAACAGCAGGCACATGCACATACAACAACAACAGGCACATGCACATACAACAACAGCAGGCACATGCACATACAACAGCAGGCACATGCACATACAACAAAAACAGGCACATGCACATACAACAACAGCAGGCACATGCACATACAACAACAGGCACATACACATACAACAACAGGCACATGCACATACAACAACAACAGGCACATGCACATACAACAACAACAGGCACATGCACATACAACAATAGGCACATGCACATACAACAACAGGCACATGCACATACAACAGCAGGCACATGCACATACAACAGCAGGCACATGCACATACAACAACAGGCACATGCACATACAACAACAGGCACATGCACATACAACAGCAGGCACATGCACATACAACAACAGGCACATGCACATACAACAACAGGCACATGCACATACAACAACAGGCACATGCACATACAACAGCAGGCACATGCACATACAACAGCAGGCACATGCACATACAACAACAGCAGGCACATGCACATACAACAGCAGGCACATGCACATACAACAGCAGGCACATGCACATACAACAGCAGGCACATGCACATACAACAGCAGGCACATGCACATACAACAGCAGGCACATGCACATACAACAACAGGCACATGCACATACAACAACAGGCACATGCACATACAACAACAGGCACATGCACATACAACAACAGGCACATGCACATACAACAACAGGCACATGTACATACAACAACAGCAGGCACATGCACATACAACAACAGCAGGCACATGCACATACAACAGCAGGCACATGCACATACAACAGCAGGCACATGCACATACAACAGCAGGCACATGCACATACAACAGCAGGCACATGCACATACAACAGCAGGCACATGCACATACAACAGCAGGCACATGCACATACAACAGCAGGCACATGCACATACAACAGCAGGCACATGCACATACAACAGCAGGCACATGCACATACAACAGCAGGCACATGCACATACAACAGCAGGCACATGCACATACAACAGCAGGCACATGCACATACAACAGCAGGCACATGCACATACAACAGCAGGCACATGCACATACAACAGCAGGCACATGCACATACAACAACAGGCACATGCACATACAACAGCAGGCACATGCACATACAACAGCAGGCACATGCACATACAACAGCAGGCACATGCACATACAACAGCAGGCACATGCACATACAACAGCAGGCACATGCACATACAACAACAACAGGCACATGCACATACAACAACAGCAGGCACATGCACATACAACAACAGGCACATGCACATACAACAGCAGGCACATGCACATACAACAACAACAGGCACATGCACATACATCAACAGCAGCAGCAACAACAACAACAATAAATAATAATATTTACATAAATAAATAAAAAAGAAAGAAAGAAAGAAAGAAAGAAAGAAAGAAAGAAAGAAAGAAAGAAAGAAAGAAAGAAAGAAAGAAAGAAAGAAAGAAAAACAGAAGCCCAGCAGTTTAAGAGCTTCTGCAGAGGGCCCAGGTAAGTTTCTTGCTCAGACCCACATGGCAGCTGATACCTGTCTGTAACTCCAGTTTCAGGGGATCGGACACCCTCTTTTAGGCTCCTGGGGTACCAGGCACTTAAATAATGGACAGACACACAGACAGACAGCAAACCCCTACACATAAACCGTAACAGAAAGGATAGCTTCTTAGAGGGCCTGCAGTATAGTAGTAAGAAATGTGTAGCTGGGTTTTGTCTTAAGTTTCTTTGTCCCTAGACTCAGAACTTCTACAACCCATGGGATTTATGAATGATAGGAGTATTGGAGACATATGTCATTATTTATAAGAAAGCTTCTTAAGCCAGGTGGTGGTGGCGCACACCTTTAATCCCAGCACTTGGGAGGTAGAAGCAGGTGGATCTCTGAGTCTGAAGCCAGCCTTGTCTATAGAGTTCCAGGACAGCCAGGGCTACACAGAGAAACCCTGCTTCAGAAATCCAAAAACCAAGCCAAACCAAACCAAACCACCCACAAAAAAGTCATTAGGCTGTTTTCTCTTCTCTTCTCTTCTCTTCTCTTCTCTTCTCTTCTCTTCTCTTCTCTTCTCTTCTCTCTTTTCCTCCCTGCCTCTCTCGCCTCCCCCCTTTCCTTTCTCCATTCCTTCCTTCTTTTCTCCTTCCAGGGTCCCATATGGCCCAGGCTGGCCTTGAACTCATGAAGATAATGAAGCTACCCTTAAACTCCCAGTCCTCCTGCCTCTCCCCTCTGAGTTCTGGGATGACAGACTTGCTTCCTGCCCTTTGCATCATTTCTAACCAGCCAATAAGCAGAAGTAAAGTATTTCCCTGAGTTTTATGAGCCATTTAAACAAGTCATTAAACCTAAGGAGGGGACTGTGGGGACCCTTGATTAGATTTGGTTGAGCACAAGCGCAGAGAGTAACCTGAAGTGGGCACAACTTGGTGGGACTGAGCACTTCACTTGAGTTCATGCTAACCCCAGGAAGTTTATATGAGCACTGAGTTTTGGGGTACCCAGTGGTGTTTGGAGAGCTGGAGAATTGACCGTTTGAGTAAAAGGTTTCCACACAAGTGTCCGAAGTGTTGTGAGCAAAAACAGTTCTGAGAACCCGTTGGGAACTGTCCTGTGTTGGGGCTCTGATCCTATAAAACTGCCATGTAACAATTTACCCTTCTCATGGGAAGCATACGGAATTAACAGACTGTGACAATGGGCTTTTATTTTTCCACAATATTTTAACTTTTATCTGTTAAAGGGCTTCCAAGACCAAAGAAAGCAACTCCAGGAAAGTAATTTATATAAAATTTTACTTGATCTGACACTTGATCTTTAAAGTTCAATGACTTCAAATGGGAAGATATATAAGGGAAGTCATACAATTTTATTATGGAAAATTGCAAACATGTCGGACCTGGAGGGAATGGTATCGTAAGTCTCCTGACCCTATCACAGCTTCAACAACGATCAGTGCTCTCTTGCTCTAAATTATACCCTGTCTCCCCACCACTGCTGCTGACATTTTTTCCTAGAGATTTTTGTCTTATTTTTGAGACAGGGTCTCACACCATAGCCTTGGCTATCCTGGAACTTATATGTAGACCAAGCTGGTCTTGAATTCATAAAGATCTACCTGCCTCTACACTGGTATCAAAGGTATACGCCATCACACCCAGAAAACTCGAGCCTCTTTATGGAGCGTGTGATGTGTTGCACTTGTGTATTTTATATAACATTTAAATGATCTGCTTCCTCACATATTTCTCTTGTTTTCAGACCAATGAGCTCATCTTTCTATTGAACACGTTAATCACATAAATTTAGTCAAGAAGACCAAAGCCCATTGCATCATGGGATTGCTCAGATTCTCCTCTTTGCTTCCGTTTCTCAGCAGGACAGCAGTGTGGATAGGGCATAGCCATCCACTTTCATGACTCCACCCGCTGGCGCGGGTGCACCAGTGTCTGCATCCATGAGGCTTCCAAGTTGACACTGACTGGGCAGGGCTTTGACTCACCATTGCCTCCTGCTGCTTTAATGAGGGTCACCCAATCACTGCTTAGGATGAGGTCTCCGGGAGGACTTCCCCATCCTAGTGCAGCCTGAGCTTCCTCAGAAGAACTGAACACTGTGGTGGCATCTCAGGAAAAGCTGTTCATCATTTCTTAATAGTGGGAAACATTTAACATCCCCCATTTCCCCTAAGTCAGGCAGCAGTAGCGCATGACTTTAATCCCAGCACTTGGGGAGGCAGAGGCAGGTGGATCTCTGAGTTCAAGACCGGCCTGGTCTACAGAGTGAGTTCAAGGACAGTCAGGGCTACACAGAGAAACGCTATCTAAAGAACGCAAAACAAAGCAAAAAACAAAAACAAAAGAACACAAAAACAACCAAATGAAACCAAACAAAATACCTAAACAAACAAACAAGCTCCCCTGTAGTCTGAGGGCAGGTGCAGAGGAAGCCGTGTCTGGATAGTTCTTGGTGATGGTTTTAACAAGGAAGCAAAAATAGAAAGGGGATGGGGTGTAGCTCTGTTGGTAGAGTGCTCGCCTAGCGTGCATGATGCCCCGGGTCATAACAGCAGCCCTTCATAACACTGCATAACTCGGGCACTTCAAGCTCATCCTCCACCGCAGCGTGAGCAGGAGGCCAGCTTGGGCTCCACAGGACCCTTGTGATCCATCTTGGTCTTTAGTGAGATTTTAATTTCCATCCTGGTTTGTGGTATGAAATGGAGCAGTCTATGAACTGAGCTGTCGGGCTGGAGAGACGGCTCAGCAGTTGAGAGCACCGACTGCTCTTCTAGAGGTTCCGAGTTCAATTCCCAGCAACCACATGGTGCCTCACAACCATCTGTAATGGAATCTGATGCCCTCTTCTGGTGTGTCTGAAGACAGCTATAGTGTACTCATATACATAAAATAAATAAAATCTTTTTTAAAAAAACTGAGAGAGATGGACTCTAATTCTGGCAGGTCCCAGAATTGAGCCTTCCAGAGGATATTCCACTGTCAAATTCTCCATCACATTTTTACATAAATAATTTTCAGGGATAATAACTGTCCCTGCCTTGTTTAAATATACTTAATAACTGTGATATAGTTATAGTTAATAAAGTTATTAAAGATATTTAGTAACTTTAACATTTAGCCATTTAACATGATGCCTCCTTTTAACTTCTGAAAGAAAAAACTCTCCCTAGCCCATTTTACTCAGGTTTTTTTTTCCTACCATAAATGGGTTTTTGTGTTTTCTCTGCTTCTACATAATACAATTATGTAGCTTTCAATTTTATTTTATCAGTGTGATTAATCAGATTGATGGGTTTCCTAATACTGAACTATCCTTAAGGATCTGACATAAATTCTTTTTTTAGGTTTGTTCTTAGGCACTTAATAGTTTTTGTTGCTATTGTGAATAGAATCTTATTTCCCATTACATTTTCTAATTGGCTATTGCTGGTATATAGAAAAGCTATTGATTTTTGCACATTGATCTTGTATGCAGTCACCTTGTTGAATCCTCTTATTAGTGGTAATAGTTTGTCGATTGATTTTTCTTAGGCTTTTCTATACCGGGAAAAGCATTAGCTGCAAGACCACAGCTTCCCACTTCTGTGATGTGCTGTGTCTCTTACAGGTCCCCTTCTCTGATGGAATTATCAGGACACTTGGTGCCATTTTGAACTGTAGGGTGGTTGACTCCAGTTCTGCCTGGGTTCTAACTTCAGTTGGAGTGCTCGAGCTGTCTATACCAGCACATGTTAACTTCTCACTGTCTTACTTCTCACGACAGCTATTCCTTCTCTCATTTGTTAGGAGATTTCTTTTCTATGATGTCATCACTCAGAACTGAATTTATCAAGACAGTCATATTTCATGTTGAATTTATGCCATAAATTAATACCTGTCTTCTATGTGTGTGTATTGAATCCAAGGCAATGCACATCCTAGGAAGCTGCTATGGAGATATACACACAGGAATGATACATATCTTTTAATTTAAAATTATTTATTTGACTTATTTGTGTGCATGTATGTATGTATGTGTGTGTGTGTGTGTACATGTGCACCTGTGCATGTGTGCATGCATTTGTTCTGTGGGTACTAGAATCCTAAACTGAGGTCCTAATGTTTGTACAGCAAGTACTTTTAACTGCTAAGACATCTCCTTCATCACTTACATTTTTTAGATTTGTTTTTTGTTTTACTGAGGATTGAACCAAGGGCTTTGTAAACATTGGACAACATATACTATTGATGTGCTATCCCTAACCCTCTTTTCACTGTTCTAAATTTGAGACAGGGTCTTACTAAGTTGCTTGGGCTGATCTTGAGCTTGGCACCACAGATAGGCCTGGAATTTGCCATCCTCCTGTCTCAGGCTCCCTCTGATTACATGCCTGGGTCACGAGTGTGTGTGTGTGTGTGTGTGTGTGTGTGTGTGTGTGTGTGTGTGTGTTACTATGATGCTCGAGTTCGCCTGGAGCTCAGACTCCTAAGTGCTAGGATCACAGCCATGACCCACTGCATCAGGCTTTGCCTTGAAGTCACAGAGATCCATCTGTCTCTGCCTCTGGAGTTCTGGGATTAAATATGTGTATGCCACCACGCTCAGCCCAAGTTACAGATAGTTGAAAGCCACCATATGGGTGCTGAGAACAGAACCCAATCCTCTGGAAGAGCAGCAAATGCTTTTAACTACTAAGTCTTCTCACAAGCCCTTGTTTACTAGTTATATCTTTTGATGAACATAAGCAATTATCTTCATCAGAATATATTTACTAGTATACAGAATATACTCAGGAGCAGAGTTTCTGTGACAGGAAGTCTACATGTTTAATTTTAGTAGACAGAATCAGTGTTTCTAGGTGGTTATAATTATTTATCTCCCACCAGCAATGTGTTAGGTTTCTGTTGCTCCACATCCTCACCAACATTTAATATTATCTGTCATTTTTCTTTTTTTTTAAATCACTATTTATTTATTTATTTTATGTGGGTACACTGTTGCTCTCTTTAGACATACCAGAAGAGGGCATCGTATCCCATTACAGATGGTTGTGAGCCACCATGTAGTTGCGGGGAATTGAACTCAGGACCTCTGGAAGAACAGTCAGTGCTTTTAACCACTGAGCCATCTCTCCAGCTCCCTGTCATTTTTCTTTTAGGCCATATTTGGAGGGGGGCAGGAGATAACAACTACAAATACTGGAGTCAAGAGTAAATAGACTGATAGTTGTTAAAGTAGTTGAAATGACACACTCCCTTGTGAAAACAAGATAAGGGCCTCAGGTCACTCCTAAATATTGACAACCTAAGTACATAGACATGTGACATGGTGTGTGTGTGTGTGTGTGTGTGTGTGTGTGTGTGTGTGTGTGTGTGTCTTAAAGTTATTATTGTTTCCACGAAACACCAGGGCCAAAAGCAAGTTGGGGAGGAAAGGATTTACTACTTCCATATTGCTGTTTATACCCAAAAGAAATTAGGACAGGAACTCAAGCAGAGTACGATCCTGGAGGCAGGAGCTGATGCAGAAGTGCTGTTTACAGGCTTGCTTCTCCTGGCTTGCTCAGCCTCTTATAGAAACCAGGACTACCAGCCCAGGGATGACATCACCCACAGTGGGCTGGGCCATCCTCACATCCCCATATTTTCATTGAGAAAATGCCTTAGAGCTGGATCTTTTTGTTTGTTTGTTTGTTTTTCGAGGCAGAGTTTCTCTGTGTAGCCCTGGCGTCCTGGAACTCACTCTGTAGACCAGGCTGGCCTCGAACTCAGAAATCCGCCTGCCTCTGCCTCCCAAGTGCTGGGATTAAAGGCGTGCGCCACCACCGCCCGGCTTAGAGCTGGATCTTAAAGGCATTTTCTCAATTATGGTTCTCATCTTTCAGATAGCTCCAGTTTGTGTGTTGACAGTACTCTGTGTGTGTGTGTGTATGTGTGTGTGTGTGTTTTGTACATTTCACTGGCCAGAAAAGGAGTAAAGATTCACATTTTAGGAGAGTCCTAAGTTAAAAAAAGAAGCCTGATCTGGTGGCACATTCCTGTAATCCCAGCACTTGAGAGGCAGGAGGATCACTCTGAGTTAAGAGGCCACCCTGGGTGGTGGGGAAAGAAGAGGGATAGGAAGAGGGAGGCAGAAGAGAGGGATAGACAGACAGACAGACAGACAGACAGACAGGCAGGCAGGCAGGCAGGCAGACAGACAGACAGACAGACAGACAGACAGACAGACAGACAGACAGACACACACACACACACACAGAGTCTATCTTACTGTCTTGGCAGCTAGAGAAGCTAGTTTAGCTTCACTCTGAAAGTTTAGCACAATGGCAATGCCTGGTATATAGAGGCACTTAATGGGCAGAGGCAATTACTATCATTAATCCAGTTAGTTAAGAAAAAAATAATGTCCCAGGCACTGTGCTATTGTTTTACATGGGTTATTGGTATTTCACTTAAGCAGGCGCTGTTACAATTTTCATTTTGTAAATGAAGAAAGTGTTTTGAAATAGGTTTTGAGAAATTAAGTGACTTTTCAATGTCACAGAACTCTCTTTGGGCTTTCTTTTCATTGCCCGGGACACAATAGAGCGAAATAGAAGGTAAATGTCAAAAGCAAGCCCCGCACCGCCTCGCGCGGATTCTTGGGAGCATAGCAAGTGAGCGACTCAGCCAGCTCAGTAGCTTGCTCATGGGGTTGCCAGCCGGCTCCTATTTGTCTGAGCACCTACCGGAAGTGTTTCTGAGGGTTGCGTTTCTATGACGCACAGCCGGAAGTTTCTATCCGTGAGTCTTCAGATAGCGATAATCTGAGAAGTGGGCTACAGTTGGAGTACTCAGGTGTGGATCCCGGGGGATGGTGAGGCAGGGAGGACGGTGTGACCGTAAGGGACAGCGGCGCGGGGAGGCGGAGAACAAGGCAGAACCCAGACCTGGTGTGGACCATTCTCCTGGCGGCTGGCCTCTTCACCCTGCCCCCACTTGGATCTGGAGTTACAGGGACACCGCCCCCTTGACAGTAGCACAGTCTTTCTGCAGATACTGACCCTTGACCTCGGGGTGCTACCTCATCCCTCAGGCGTGATGGCTACGGGCGCAGATGTACGAGACATTCTAGAACTCGGGGGTCCAGAGGGAGATGCCGCTTCTGGGACCATCAGCAAAAAGGATATCATCAACCCGGACAAGGTAGCAGGGACATTTGAGGGTGTTGGCGAAGGAATGGGAAGGGGTGTTACCAGAAGAGAGATGGTGGAAGTGATAGTAAAAAGAGCTACGATGGAAGAAAAAGCCTGCCACCCTTAATGTGATGAAGAGAGAGGACACTGGGAGGTGGTGGGGACCAAGAGAGCGGGAATCCTCCAAGGGACGAGAGGACCGAGGGAACGTGACACTTGTAAGTTGTTGGGAAGAGAGTGCAAGACATTGTGACAGTCTTGAGGTGAGGGAAGGACTTTCTTCTCTGATAACTCAGACGAGAGTGGGGAGAGGAAAGACCTGTGCAGACCCGGTAGAGACGTTCCCAAGAGTGGGTTCCTGGGACTTTAGTTCAGCATTTGTTTGTTCAGATTGTGCTGGGTAAAAACTTAAGAGTGGGTCTGGGTCATCATTTTTTTCCCTGTGTTTTTTTTTTCCAGAAAAAGTCCAAGAAGTCCTCGGAGACACTGACCTTCAAGAGGCCTGAGGGCATGCATCGGGAGGTCTATGCTTTGCTTTACTCTGACAAAAAGCAAGTATTGGAATCCCAAGTCCCCCGTGTTTACCCTGGCTCACCGGGCATATCCCTACTTCCCTGTTTTCTCTTCTACTTTCCCCAGGGCTCCTGTAGGATAGCTCAGTGCCTTGCTCCAGGACATGACTTCCTTATTCAGGGGTAGACTGAGCTTCTTGGCTTTAGTGGTTCTTCACACACCTGCTTCTAACCTTTTACCTCTACTGCCAGGGATGCACCCCCACTACTGCCCAGTGACACTGGCCAGGGGTATCGCACAGTGAAAGCTAAATTGGGATCCAAGAAGGTTCGACCTTGGAAGTGGATGCCTTTTACCAACCCAGCTCGAAAGGACGGTGCTATGTTTTTCCACTGGCGACGAGCAGCAGAGGAGGGCAAGGACTACCCTTTTGCCAGGTTCAATAAGGTGAGCTGCTGACAGGCCAGACTTGAGCTACTTGCCGAGTTTTCTAGTCTCCCAGGGTTGGCTCCAGTGTGCTCAGTCCCAGCCACGGTTACCCGCCCAGTTCTAGGTCAGGTGCTGCTCGTGGGTTTCTTCTGCCTGTTACGTTCTGTCCTTTCCTGGATGTCCTGTGAATTTCATTGGCTTCCCTTGGCCCTTCGAGTGCTCCTCAGACCTGCATCCTAGGTGCTTCTTGCTTTTCCATGCTTTCCCCTTGTTCTCATTTAGCTCTGTAGCTTCAGTTACTCTTCAGCAGCTAATGACCTCACCCCAGAAGCTCTGATTTACTAATATCCCTTTCTGGGCGTCCCATGGGTGGCTCACCTCAGAACACCTAACCCTCCCTCTATTCCTACTCAGTGAGAGGGAGCATGTCTACACCGCTGCCTGCATTACACATTTGGGACTCATATTTGACTTGGCCATTTCTCTTAGCTATGAACAACAGGACAAAGAAGAAGGGGAAGGGGATGGCATACATGGAAAGAAATAACTTGAATTCTGGCAGAGAAGTGCTGCCAATACACTGAAACTAGAATCCGAGTGACAGGAAATGAGAGCAGGGCATCTGCTGGTGGTGCAGGAGTAGTCCGCATTTCATTCATTTGTTCTGTGTGTCAGCATTTGTACAGCACATGCCAGCAGACCAGGGGACAACTGCGAGCTGGGCCCCAGGGAGCAAACTTAGGTTGCCTGGCCTTCTGAGCCATCTTGTCAACTCTAAGAGTGGTCAGGGAGGGCCTCTCTGGGAAGGTGGTATTTGAGCTAGACCTTGTGATCTGTTCTGCTAATTCTGTTACCACATTGTGCCCTTCATCCTTTATGGCTAAGCACCCTAAACCAAGACCAGTTAGGGTTTTGGTCTAGATTATGAGCCTTATCTAAAGAAGGACCTTTTCCAGTCTCATCCAGCCATTGAGAGGAAGAGCTAGAGTAGGCTAGGATTGGATAGCCTGTGGCTAAGGTACTGTACAGTGTGGCTCAGAACAGTCTAGAATTAGAGCTTAAAACACCAGAGCTTCAAACTCCGATTTTTCTCAGTCTGACGTATCTTGTGCCTGGACGCTGTCTCTTGGATGCTTACAGGCTTTCTCAGACTGAGCATAGCCCAGTGTGGCTCCATCACAGTAGTCCCAGACCAGAGTCTCCTCCATCCCAGCATCATTAAGACTCTAAGGGCCAATGGATGGAGAAGCTAGAGACGCAAGTCTGATAGAGCTCAGCGAAAAGGTGAGGGGTTGAGGGCGGGGGCGGAAGTTGGGGAGGCACATGTCCTTTTATCTTTAAAAGAACACTCAATTTGTATTCAATACTTACTGCTCCAGCATGTTGAAGCCTAAACACTAAGAATAAAAATAAGCCAGACAAAGTATCTGTCCTTAAAAATGTCATGTTATTGAGAGACAGAGGAATATGGGAACAGTTGCAGTCCGGTAGGAGATAAACTACTCAGAAGGCTAGAAAGTTATGGTACTTTCCTTGATGATGGTACTAGGTACAGTGATTTTTTTTTCCTTCATGCACATAGAATATGGTGAAGAAAAATATAAAAAGAATGTAAGGCCCAGAGGCTCCTGCAGACAGGCCTATGGCCAAGGTTAATCCCTGGGACCCACATAGTGGAAGAAGACTCTGAAATGTTGTCCTTTGAGCTCCAAATATACTCCTACCTACACACCTGAAACAAAGCTGCAATTTAAAGTGTAACTTAGAGAGGTTCATGTATATTGGATGCACTCGGCATCCCACACTGAGAAAGCCTAAAGCTCCGTGTAGGATGATGTGGGACGTGTAGCTCTGCTGACCAGCGGTGACCATGCCAGGGGACCCTTGGCAACCAAGCTTAAGAATTTGGAGCCACTCACGGATTTGAGTCATGGCAGGACTGAGTGAGTTCTGATAAGGTCTGGGTGACTACAAGATTCAGTGAATTCATGTTCTTCCTCTCCAGCTGCTCCCCTGAGGGGTCTTACTCTCCATGACTCTCCCTCTGCTCTTGCTCAGGCCAGGAATACAGAATTGTTGATGGTGGCATCCTCCTTGGCCCTTCATGCCCAGTTCTGGGATTTCCTGTTGCTCCAGCTTCTAGGCCTGTGCCTTCTCTGCTGCTTTAGTTTGGTCTTATGGCTTCTTACCTCCACCACTGCTAAGGTGGCTGCTTAGTTACAAGAAACAGGACTTTAAAATCATTTTATGTGTATGAGTTTTTGCCTGTATATGTCTGTGTACCACATGGGTGTAGTGCCTACACAGGCCCAAGAGGAAGTTGGATCCACTGGAACTGGAATTATAAATGGTTGTGAGCTGCCATGTGGGTGCTGGGTGTGGAACCCAAATCTAGAAACAAGACCTTTAATCTCTTTAAAACTAGCCTCGTTGGATCTTGTCACACTTAGGTGAGTTCTGGGATCTTGTCACACTTAGGTGAGTTCTGGGATCTTGTCATACTTAGGTGAGTTCTGGGATCTTGTCACACTTAGGTGAGTTCTGGGATCTTGTCATACTTAGGTGAGTTCTGGGATCTTGTCATACTTAGGTGAGTTCTGGGATCTTGTCACACTTAGGTGAGTTCTGGGATCTTGTCATACTTAGGTGAGTTCTGGGATCTTGTCACACTCAGGTGAGTCCTGAGCCCCCAGAAGGGTGCACTCCGTACAGCAACTGGTTCTGCTGCCACAGCAGACTCTCTTCTCAGCTCATTGTTTCCCAGCCTGCTTCAGGAAGCCAGGCGTGTGCACACATTAGGGTATTTTTATCTCACGTCCTTGTGTCGTCCCCCTGTTCTCCCTCACTAGTTCATTTCTATTTAGCCTTAAGGTTTAGTTAGTCTGGTATGGTGGTACATACTTGTAATCCCAGTATCTAGGAGGTGGAGTCAGAAGGATCAGGAATTTAGGGTTATCTTCAGATACATACTGTCAGGGCCAGCCTAGGCTATAAAAACAAACAAACAAACAAACAAACAAAACCAGCACAGGGCTAGAGAGATCACTCAGTAATTCAGAGTGCTTACTGCTCTTCCAAACTGGAGTTTGGTTCCCAGGAACCAGAGTAGGTAGCTTACGGCTACCTCAGACTCCAGCTTCTTCTGGACATCCAAGGCCTTCTTCAGGTTTCCATAGTCACATCCTCCTCAACACACACACACACACACACAAATTACTAGGAGGTATATGCAACCAAGTCTGGGAAACTAGAGAGATTTTCCAGAGATGATGCCTGAGAGGTCAAAAGGATGAGAATGTTCTGTTGGTAGAAGGAATGTGGAATTAAGAATAAAGTCAAGGGAAAGAACTGGCCAAGCCTTGCTCTTGAACGTATGAATTGTCTAGAAGGCATTTTATCTTAAAGGTTGATCTGGAACAGCACCTTTCCCAGGAACAGGTGAAGGATCTTTTTCTGTTTGTAGTCCAGCAGAGACTGAGAAAGATATTAGGATTTTAAGAGAACTCAAGTTCATGTTTTATTACTTGAGTGGGCACACAGTCGTGACATAAAAGTGCTTCTTTGTTTCCATTGCTATTGTAGGTCTGCCCTGTAAGTAGCATGGTGTCAATCTTGTTTGCAGATAGAGAATTGATTGGAAGAGGACTGAAAAGTGGCCTGAGTAGGGCCAGGATAGTGTTGTGCTAATCCGAATGGGTTGTGGCCACTGAGATCGATGGGGATTCTGGAGGTAAAGCCCACATTAAGTAAAAAGTAGGAATTAAAAGATGCTTCCCAATGCCAGGTGTGGTGGTGTGTGCTTGGGGGGCTAAGGCAGGAAGGAGGACGGCTCTGAGATAGAGCCAGTCTGGTCTCCAGAGTGCTGACCAGCCAAGGTCACTTACCAAGGCTGTGTTGACAACAAAACAGAAACAGGCTTCTGATGCTGGCTTTGGTGACAGTGGTTGAGGAATGGATTGGAGATGTCTGAAGAAGAGGGATGAACACAGTATTGAGCATGTTAAGGTTGGGGATGTGTGACATCTGGTAGGAAGCTGGAAAGAGCTTACTCTGCTTTTGAATTCATGAGAAGTTTCCTGTTCTAGCCCAGCACCGACTCCTCCTCCTATCTATGATCTGTGACCCAATTATGATGATGTTGGTAACTCTGAAAGGGCACCTGGGGCAGGAGGAATGTGGGCCAAGAGAGGAAGGGGCATAGGCTGTAAGATTCCCTGGAGATGCCCAACTTTGAAGTACTCTGAGATCGGCAAGTCTCACTGTCACCACTGGGTGGCACTAGTGCTTCAGACAAGGCTCTGGGCCTTTCTCTGATGTGTTTGTCACTCTAGAATTGACCCCAGGGTGCCCAAGAAGTCCATACAAATCAGATAGGAGCATGTGGCTCATTCCAAAAGATGGTAAGTTGTCATGAAGTGAATCAGGCCACTGATCCCTTATAGGGAGGGGCCTCTGGCTAATCAGACCGGTCTTTCCCACAGGCTGCCCCTATAGGGTACAGGGGTTGGTAACAAACAGGAAGGGTTGTGATAACATGGCCAGCCTGCTTGGACATACACAAAGTAATGCAGTCCCCATGTCTTTGTGCCAGTAGACGGTGCAGGTGCCCGTGTACTCAGAGCAGGAGTACCAACTCTACCTTCATGATGATGCATGGACTAAGGCAGAGACAGACCACCTCTTTGACCTCAGCCGCCGATTTGATCTGCGCTTCGTAGTTATTCACGATCGGTATGACCACCAGCAGTTCAAGGTGAGCTGGTATGCATTTGCCTGAGTGCCCAGTCCTTCTGTCATTTCTTCCATGTGCTCCTCAGTGTTCCTCTCTCTGTGTCTTGATCCTCAGAAGCGTTCTGTGGAAGACCTGAAAGAGAGGTACTACCACATTTGTGCCAAGCTTGCCAATGTGAGGGCTGTGCCGGGCACAGATCTCAAAATACCAGTATTTGATGCTGGGCATGAGAGACGGCGGAAGGAACAGCTGGAGCGGCTTTACAACCGAACCCCGGAGCAGGTCATAACCTCTTCTCCATACCTGAAACCTTTTGCTCTCCACTCTCCACGGCTCAGCTCCCCCTACCCCCGACCCCTCCACCTCCAGCCCGTCTCCATGGACCCCTGTTCCTCCCTTGTCTGCAGTCTCCTTACCTCTGGTCCCCTCATAGATAACCTAGTATCCCTTCAGCTCCTTGGCCATTCTGTCTCCACACAGCCCTATACATACTGAAGCATTTCTTGCTTTTGCAGGTAGCAGAGGAGGAGTACCTGCTACAGGAGCTGCGTAAGATTGAGGCCCGGAAAAAAGAGCGGGAGAAGCGCAGCCAAGACCTGCAGAAGCTGATTACAGCAGCAGATACCACTGCAGAGCAGCGGCGCACAGAACGCAAGGCTCCCAAGAAGAAGCTACCCCAAAAGAAGGAGGCTGAGAAGCCGGTGTGGAGGCTCACCTAGCAAGCTCAGGGGGAGGGGTCATCTGACACGGTCCCCAGCTTCAGTGGGCATTCTGAGAGTACCCTGAGTTAGTGGGTTCCTGGGCTACTCCTGTGACACCTAAGGCTCTTTAACTCTTCTCCAGGCTGTTCCTGAGACTGCAGGCATCAAGTTTCCAGATTTTAAGTCAGCAGGTGTCACACTACGGAGCCAGCGGGTGAGTTACCTCATGCAATATTTGGGCCCTTGGCTCCACATGGCCTAATGCTACAGCTGCTAAGTCAAGAGCAATGGGAGAGGGGGCTATGGAAAGAGGTGGCCTTGTCAGGACCTCATGCATGGCCAAGCCTTGTCTGCCTTACCATTCTCCACTTCTCAGCTAGTTCCATTTTAGCCACAGCTATATCCATGGGTTACCACTGTGCTTATCCAGAGAGGTGGAGGACTTAGCTAGCTTGATCATTGCAGATGAAGCTGCCCAGCTCTGTGGGTCAGAAGAAGATCAAGGCGCTGGAACAGATGCTGCTGGAACTTGGTGTGGGTGAGTGAAGCTGAGCCCCAGGGGATGTCCCCTCTCTCTCAGGGGCTCTGCAAGGGAGGGTAGTTCATGTTTCAGGCATTCAACCACGGTCCGGCTTTGTCTTGCTTGCAGAGCTGAGCCCTACCCCCACAGAGGAGCTGGTGCATATGTTCAATGAGTTGCGGAGTGACCTGGTGTTACTCTACGAGCTCAAGCAGGCCTGTGCCAACTGTGAATACGAGCTACAGATGCTGAGGCACCGGCACGAGGCCCTGGCTCGGGCAGGAGTGCTGGGGGCCCCTGCCACTGCAGCAGTGGGACCAACCCCAGCTTCTGCTGAGCCAACAGTGTCTGAATCTGGACTTGGTCTGGACCCTGCCAAGGACACCATCATTGATGTCGTGGGTGCACCCCTCACACCCAATTCGGTAAGAGTCTGGAGAGTCTTGTGGGGAGCATGCCTTGACCCTGCAAGAGAACACATGGTTTATAGACCCTGCTCTCTCCGATGCCTTCAAGGGAATGGTTGCCATTGTGAGGAGTGAGGCTGACGACAGGAGTGGGTTGACTATTGGGCCTCTTCTCTGAAAAATGACAGACTAAGCCTTGAGTCCAACCTCAGAGGCCACTAATCTCAACACTTTGTCTCTTTAGCGGAAACGACGGGAATCAGCCTCCAGCTCATCTTCTGTGAAGAAAGCCAAGAAACCATAAAGGGCCATCAGAGTTGGTGGTATGGTGTAAATAGAGCTGTTAAGTTGGACTGGGCTGATTCTGTTTCCTTACCTCCTCATATCCTTGGCTGGAATGACAGTCTGATATATCAATCAATCACTATAGCAAGTCCCTGAAGGCTTTCTTGCAATGCCCATATTAGGCCCCTAGCCACTTTTTGTTGCCTAGACCCTACACCTCAAACACCTGTGGTTTTATATTTAAGACAGTCTTGCACAAGGCCGGGATCTCAGCAGTTGTGGCAGGTCCTTGTGGTCCAGATATTCCCCCACCCCAGACCTGCCCCCCAGTTTGTATAACTTTAGTGAAGGCATCAGAGGTACTATAGTGTCAGCTGCTCACATGCTGATGGCTTTGTATGGAGATGAAGCCTGGAACATCAGCAGAACAGCGTTAGACACAAGGATGGCTCCGTACACACTAGGACCTTGTTTCCCCGACTTTATTCAAGTGGCACGTTCACAGCAGGGATTTGAGGGGGGTGGGGTGGACACAAGGTGGGGCCTGATCTGTCCTGGAGCCCTGAGGGCACCACACACCATGCACTATGGATGGGAGGGGCACAGGGAGGGCTTGGTGGCCCCAGCAGAAGCCTGTGTACCAGGGAGAAGGCAGTGAGTACCTGGGTTCCCCCTAGCCCAGGCCCATAATGGTAGGGGCTAATACTGGGCTGAGACTGAGGAATGGGAGTGGGGTGGGGCACAAAGTGTCTGCTCCAGAGGGGCCAAGTGGCCAAGCCCTCACACAGGGCACAAGCCCGTAGGGCAGCTGGGGGACACTCTGGGTGCAGAGCTGAGCCACTCTCCCTTTCCCTCTGGTGAGGAAGAGGAGGATTCTGGTCTGAGCCAAGCAGCTACCCTGTCCTGCCCCATCCTGTCCTCTGCCAATCAGAAGGGCTTTGATGTCTGCTTGAAGATGAAGCCTCGGTATGCCAGTGTCTTCATGATGTTGGCAATGTTCTTGCAATCATCTAGAAGGAAGACAAGACATTCAGACAGGGCCCAGATTCAGGAGCCATAGGCCTAGAAAGGTCATCTCTGGCTCTGATGGCAACATTTCTAGCCTTGGGTTGGGCTGGGTGATACTGGGCCTGCAGGAAGCCTGGACTCAATGCTTCTCAGTCCCATAATTCATGCTGGAAATTGGCCGCTGTGTCCC
Source organism: Tokudaia tokunoshimensis (assembly GCA_036184795.1). Lineage (NCBI taxonomy): Eukaryota > Metazoa > Chordata > Mammalia > Rodentia > Muridae > Tokudaia > Tokudaia tokunoshimensis. Next base: position 101,054,769 of record BTHU01000005.1, on the reverse strand, counting down.
ATCCCGGCCCCAGCGGTGATGTATGGGCGCCGTCGCAGTAAGAAAAAGGCAGAGTAAATGTGTAATTTCTCCCTTGACGGCCCCTGGCCGCTGGGCGATCCTTCTTGTTGCCGCCACATGGGGACGGCCTGTCCGCCACACTCCGTCTTCCCGCCACCCGCCTTGATGTCTCCATTTCATTACTGTGCGGCCATTCATCACACCCACAGCCAGGGTGACTTTGTCGGCACTTGTGTGTGTGGGGGAACTGTGGCCCAGGTCATACTCAACTGGTGACAAGGCACAAGACTTAACATGGCTGTGCCAGAACCCTGGGAAACACCTGCCCTGGATACCTGTCCTCGTGTAGCTCCAGACAGGCTAGGGAAGGCCATGGTTCCTATGCTATCAGCCTGTCAGACATATGCAGTAGTCGACCCGCAACCTGCCTATGTCTGAGCAGACTTGGCAGCTGGTCACCTTTTGGGACCTTGTCTCTGCTCAAATATCAGGTTAAATAGTCTATATGTGTTAGACCCTATTAGTTTCTCTGGTATTGGCCTCTGAAAAACTCCATGCTGTGAGCTATTTATTGAGGTAGCCTGGAGGCTGCAGGGACTCTGGGGACTTTGCAAGGACAGGACTTGTTCCACCACTAGATGCAAGAAGGGGAGCAACTTGGAGCTTGTCCTACTAGGGCAGCAGTTCTCAGCCTGCGGGTCAAATGACCCTTTTACAGGGGTCACATATCATATCCTGCATATCAGATATTTACAAATCATAATGATAACAAAATTATAGTTATGAAGTAGCAATGAAAATAACTATGGCTGACTAGGAGGTGGGAGTTGTTACTAAAGGGTGGCAGTGTTAGGAAGGTTGAGAGAAACAACTACCTGGGTTCAGCTTCCCAAAGCAGTTCCTAACCGTCTCCTACTCCTTTCCCACCTCCCTTCCTTCTCCCTGGGCCATAGCCTCATTTCATAGATGCTGTGATGCAGAAGTACCATACAGTGATGGTGTAATCAAGTGAGGGGTGGTGGTGGGGTCAAGAGGCCCGGGGATCTTTTCCTTCCATTGAGCTTCTATGCTTGCCCTCACTAAGACTGTGGCCTAAGAAAGGGCTCCACTGACCCCACCTGAGCAAAGAAAATGTCTCATTAGCCAAGAATCTAGGGCAGGCCAATCATATGAGATCCTGTCTTAGAAGGGTTCAATATGTATGTACCTATGGTGGACAGAGATGTGGGAAGTTGATATCGAGTTTCTCCAGGGACTCAGGAAACAAGTCAGGACCGGTCTGGTTTGAGGCAGAATGGGGAGAAGACAGATGGGCGGGTAGTGGCGGCCATGGCAACTCCAGACATGACCCATCCCCGTGGTTTATGGGCCGGACACGCACCCCGCTCAGCTGAGGCCCTGTCATTTGTCTCCCTTAGTGAGTCCGCCAGTGCTGTGGGGGTAGAGGGAGGGGGTGTGACAGGAGGAGCTGTGCAGTTGACAGGAATAGGACAGGAGTTGTGGGGCCAGATGCTGTGATGGCATTGTTGAGAGAAGAGGGAACCTGGAACAGAGGGGTGTTTTTCCCAAATGAACCTAGTCCTGTTTGGGCACCTCAAATCCTTCCTGTCTTCAGCGCTCTGGAGACCATGGCCACTGTGCATATTAAGAATAAGTCCTCTCGTTATCTGCAATTACCCAGCGGCCACACACCTCATTTCTTTTAGCAGAAAAGAAAATTAGTTTTCTATTGACTTCATCTAGCTCCTCCCTCAATGCTGGACAAATCACTCAATCTGCCTCCCTTGGACCAAGTAAATGTCCTAGTCTAGACCCCTAGGCCATCAATGAGCAAGTGCCGATTTACCTGTGCCTAGAGGGGCCTGCACACCTGTCAGTCTTGACCTTTCCCCATGCCATCAGAGCCAAGTTCACCTAAATCATGAGCTCTGGCTGGCTGCTCCTGATCTTCCTCTTCAGTCCCACCACAAACTCAAATCTTCAAACAGGTATTTCCAAATAAACAGAATCAAGATACCCCAGTACAGAATATTCTCCCCAGGTTTTCTCCTCCTTCTCATGCATTCCTGACATCAGCAAATGGCAAATCACCTGACACTCCCAAGAAGTCAATGCCTCACAAACACTGGCCAGATCTAACCAGGTCTGAAACCTTTGCAGATCTGGTTTCCATATTCTGCAATCCAGTGGTTCTTAACCTGTGGGTTGTGACCATCGGAAAGCATGTATTTCTGATGGTCTTATGAGTCGAGACACTGCTTAGCAAAATTAAAAAGTAGCAACAAAAATAATTCTGTGGTTGGGGTTACCACAACATGAACTGTACTAAAGGGTTGCAGCATTAGGAAGGTTGAGAACCACTGCTAATCAAATGCTTCCCTTTTCCAGTAGCCAGTCACCTGTAAGTCTACACCCTGTAATTCTTAGATTGAAACAGCCTGGGCTTGTCCCTCAGATCCACCCTCTTGTAGCCAATATGATCTTTTTTACACAAATCTTATCATGTCTTTCCTTCTTTAAATCCCTTTAGTGGTTCTTGATTCTTCCTGCCTTCTGTTTAAAGCCTGCTTTTTTTTTTTTTTTTTTTTTTAATGGTTTTTCGAGACAGGGTTTCTCTGTGTAGCCCTGGCTGTCCTGGAACTCACTCTGTAGACCAGGCTGGCCTCAAACTCAGAGATCCACTTGCCTCTGCCTCCCAAGTGCTGGGATTAAAGGCGTAAGATAGGGTCTCATTATGTAGCCCTGGGTAGCCTGGAACTCTGAGATCTGTTTCTGTCTCTCAGCATTAGGGATTAAAGTCTACATACGTATGCATGTATTTTAACTGTGTATGTGCATATCATAGGACAACTTGTGGGAGTTGGTTCTCTCATTCTGAGTGGGTCCTAGAGATCAAACTCAGGTCAGAAGGCATGGTGGCATTTGCATTACCCATGGAGCCATCTTGCTCATCCTGTACTTTCCTCCTTTCCTTTGTATGGTTCTGGGACTTAAACCCAGGGCTGTGCACACGTGAGATAAGCCCTCTACCACTGTGCTACATCCTCAGGTGCCCCGGCCCTGGGCAGGGTCCCAGACTTACTATAGATGAAGATGACCTTGACCTTGAACTCCTAGTTCTGCTTACCTTTTGAGAGCTACAGTTACAGGTGTATATTCAGAGGACAACTTAATGGTGGTCATTTCTCTCCTTCCACCATGTGGGTTCCTGGGAGTAGGGAAGGGTAAGACTGACTGAAGCGCTGAGACCATTTGGGTTAGTTGGCATCTCTGCCTTTATACCATTTCTTGCAGAGCTAATTAGGCCAGCTTAAAGGTACTGTGACACAGGATGATAAGTTGTTGTGTTGTGTACACAATGAGGCCTCTATAATAGGTCTTTACCTTCAAGTTCTAAAAGGCTAGTCATAAAAAAAGCAAAGTTCTCAAGATTAAAGTCTACACACATATGCATGTATTTTAACTGTGTATGTGCTTGAGAACTTTTTCTTTTGAAAGACATTAGAATTCTTAGTGTTAAATATTTTTATATTGACAAGGCAAGAACGAAAGGGTAACAGCTATGCAAACCCACAGAGGGGATGGGTCAGGTAAGCACCTATCAAGGAAGGCTAAGTCTGTTAGGTACCTCCATCCAGAGTGGTCAGAGCTGCTTGGCCAAAGAAGCTGCTACTGGAATGGTGGCTGAGACCCTCATAAAGGAACCCACCTGAGGGGGCACTGAATGCCTGTTAGTTACACTAGTCTGGAAACAGAATAGCAGAGCAGGAAGGAAGCCCAAGGACACTGGCCAGGGAAAACCTTCATGAGGAAAGGGTCCAGGAAGCCCTTGGATAGTATGCCGAGGGTTTTCATCCATGTTCTCACGTCATCCAGTGAGTGCCAACCTGGTCTGTGTGTGTGTGCTGAGTGTGTATGGGCCAGACTGGGTCTGGATTCCCAAGACTAGCTCCCTGTACTTGCAGAGTTCAATGATAGCTCATAAGAGGTGCAGTGCTATGAAAAGGGGATGCATGGAACTGCTTTCAGCAGCTCGGGAATGGATTTCCAGAAGCTATGCAAAGCTGAGAGGGAGCTGGCCCAGAAAGTTAGGGTTAAGGGGAAGAGGCAATACCGACACCACTGGAAGTGATCTGTGGAGTGACACTAAGTGATGGGGTAGGTGACATACTAAGGCCCTGACATATGAATGGGTGGTCAAGTCAGCAGTGACTGACTAGAGGAAACCCAAGGAACCCAAATGCCAATCTAAGGAGTTCAGGAATTTGACTCTGGTAGTTCTATGGAGACACTAATGTGTTTAAGGAGGAAAATGACAGGACCAGATCTGGGTTTCAGAATTGTCATCCTGAGATATGAAGACAGGACTAAAGGCAGAACCATCTGTGAGCAGACAGAATTACAGCTCACACCTGAAAGGCTGACCCAGAACTAGGCTTGTGGTGGTGGGAATATGTTGACACTGTGATGAGGAGACTGGGGACAAGAGATTTTTTTTTTTTTAAAGAAATAAAATTTTGAGGTGGGCAGTGGTGGCACACAGCTTTAATCCTAGCACTTTTGAAGCTAGCCTGGTTTACAGGGCGAGTTCTAGGACAGGCAGGGCTATACAGAGAAACCCAGTCTTGAAAAACAAACCAATCAACCAACCAAATAAAATAATTAAACACTTGGGTCAGTGGGTGACAGCACTTGCTGTGCCAGCCTGAGCACCTGGGTCTAAGCCCTGGGACTCATGGGAAGGAGACAACTGACTCCCACAAGCTGTCCTCTCACTTCCATCTTTGTGCGTACAACTGTGTATGCACACACAAAGTTTTCTTTGATAAGAGATAAACTTTCATGAGAGAACTGGGAGAGAAGTGATTATAGGATTTTAGTGCCACTCAAGTAAGTAATCCTGGAGAAGTTGGAATCTGGAGGCAGTGATGAATTTAGCTTTGGATGAATTAAGTAGGATTCTTTGAGTCATCTAAAATTATAAGGCATTTCATTAGGATTTCAAGGCTTAGTGTCTGGCTTGAGAAGGACTTCTCTATCCCATTGTTTAAAAAAAGAAAAAACCCAAAGGGCTGAAGAGATGGCTCAGTTGGTGAAGTTTAACCCTGGGTATCCACATAATATCCTGGCATGCTAGTATAAGCCTGCAATTCCAGCAGTAGAGAGGTAGAGTTGGGAGGGTCCTTAGCCAGCCAATCTAGCTGAACTGGGAGAGTTTGAGGCTTAGTGAGAGACCCTGTCTCCATAAGGTGAATGGCTCAAAGACATCCAATATCAAACTCACACATGTATACCTCCCCCACGGAAATCCACAAAACAAATGTATCCCATATTTCCACTATATTTTAAAGATTTATTTTTAAGTATGTGGGCATTTTGTTTTCATGTCTGTCTGTGTACCACATGTATACAGTGCTTATGCAGGCCAGAGAGGATGCTTGGTCTCCTGGATCTGAAGTTACAGACAGTTGTGTGTGCTGGGAACTGAACCCAGGTTGCCTAGAAGAACAGCCAGGGCTTTTAACAACTGAGCAATCTCTCCAGAAAATTATTTGGATTTTTTTCCTACAGGGTCTCACTAGGTACATGCTGGTCTTTATTCCTGGAATAAAAGCCTTTATCTGCCTGTACCTTCTGAGTGCTGGGATTAAAGTTGTGCACCACACTCCTGCTTTAGCTATACTTCCTAATAATCTGTCTGGAATTACTTTTGTGTATGAAAGAAATAGCTCTAACTTTAATTATTTTTCTGATGCAGAACCCATTGACTTGTCATGGACGAAACTGTCCTCTCTTTCTGTACTCTTCTGAAATGACAACTCTATCTTATGTGCAGTACTGTTGGAACCAGTAAATAGAACAAATATAAAATGATCAAAGGGGACGTAATGAGTTCCAGGGCAGCCAGAGCTACATAGTGAGGCCCTGTCTCGAAGAAGAAGAGGAGGAAGAAGAAAAGAAATAAGAAAGACAAAAGAAGAAAACAAAAAATGATTAAAAGGGTAGATCAACTTGGAGAATCAGGGGTGGGTGAAAAACTGCTGGTTCTAAGAGGTCATGTGGTTAAAAAACGGAGCATGCAGACAGATGTCAAGGCCCATCACTGGAGCCTCAGTCTCCTGCCTTCACCCTGTCTGGTAATCTGTCCAGGGACTGGAAAGGGAGCCAGCAAGGCTGGGGTGCAGGGATGGGCAGGGGAAAGAACCTGCAAGGAGCAGGACCTGTGCATGAGAATGAGGAGATGGTAAGAACTCTGAGCACTGATAGTCTAGAATCTCACTGACCTTATGCCCACATCTATCTGGCTATCCAGCAGCAATAATGTCCTGAGCAAAAGTGCTGTGGGTTTCCTAAGCCAATATGAAAGGACTGCCAGACTAAATGCTGTCCCAGCTCAAATGGGACATGCACTGAAAACTACTTGTTATCTCAAGTTCAAATTTTGACTATTCCTCTGTACTTTGAAACAGGGATTCTCTATATAGTCCCAGCTAGTCTGGAACTCACTCTGTGGATCAGGCTGGCCTCAAACTCACAGAGATCCACCTGCCTCTGTCTCCTGAGTGCTGGGATTCTAAAGGCATGCACCACCCTTGCCCGGCTGCTCTGCATTTTTATTCATCAAGTCTGGCAACTCTCTAGTGGGGCCAGCACAGTGTTCAGCATCATACTGTAGCTCAAAGGAGCCCAAGCCAGTGGATTTAGAATGTAAACAGCAGAGAACCTCAAATTCTGAGTTTAGTCCAGACTCAAGCTACTTAACAACTGAACCTAACCAAGTTCCTGAACTTTAACTTTTCTCTATTTTTGTTTTTTTTTCCTCTAAAATGAAAAGAAAAATTATAGTAACTGCTTCTCTTAAAGGATAATTTAAAAGATGAAATGAATTGTCTGTGAAGTATTTAAAATAGTGTCTATGTTAGTTACCAGTTACTCTAATATCCTATAATATTGTTATCCTAAAATTAATATGCTGACACTCACTCTGTGTCCCTTGGACCAGGTCCCTGGGTCCACACAGTCTCCTATGTCCCCCATTCATGGCCACCCTGGCCTCACTCTGTCCAGACAAACACTCCCATCTCCTCCCACTCAGCGCTCTTCTAGCTTCTAACCCTCCCCAAGCAGGGTCCTTATGGCCTCGACTCGACTCGTAAGTGACCCCTTCTTCCCGCCCCTCCCTGTATCACTCTCCACCCCACAGAGGGGCCTGAGGTGCCACAGGGCTGATGGTGAAGGATGGTGGTGGCTCTACAATAAGGGGAAAAGGCAATTTCATCTTGATTAGCAGGCGATTTCTCTCTCTGTAATAAGCGTGCTCCAAATAATTAGCGTGTTTTACGTAATAATGAAATTACAGAAATGCAGTCCACTTATTCAAACAACTCACCATTACCATATTTTTAAATATTAGACTTAATTAGAGTTTATCACTTCAGAGAAGTATGCGGACCGAAGATGTTTTTAAAAAAATCCTCATAAAGTGTTTATTAAGCGCTGGTAAAGCTAGGATAATGATGTGTTTGGAAATTAAGGCAATCAAACACTTACCGCCGCTCCTGGAGGCCGGGCATGGAAATGAGGCCATTACACGCCCATTACCCGCCAGCTCACAGCCACTTGGGGGGTGGGGGGAGGATGTGCCTGGCCGAGAGGGCATGGTGCCCGGACAGGCCTTTGCCAGCCTCCCAGAGACGCCTGACCAGTAAGCACGGCCTCAGTCCCTCAGTCACTTACACTGCATTTGGCTGTTAGGAGCCCAACTCAGACTTGGCCAAGCCAATGACTGGATTGATCCCAAATGCCAAAGACGACAACTGTGATCTGACCAGCTCTGATCCAGACTCCCACGCCTGGCAGGCCACATCAACTCCATTCACACCCAGTGCAGAACGGGGACAGAAGCCAGGGGACAGAGAGGCCCTTGAGAGGAGGTGGAGCTAGCCCACTTAACTGGCCGTGGTCTCCACTGGGGAAGTGGCAAGCCTAGAGCAAGTGCTCACTTCCAGGAAGGGGGTCACTGGAGTGGTGGGAGGAAGGTGAGGAACTGAGTTCATATTTAATGAGGAAGACCTGGAAACAGAGCCTGGGTGGGGAACAGCAAGGGCAGGGGTGGTAGGGAGTGGAATTGTAGGCTTCAGATCCCATCTATCCCAGTGAATAACTAATTTCGGAATTTATAGTGCTGGGTTTTTGTTCTGTGGCCATTTATATCTGTGAGGGGAGGAAATGAAGAGGCAGCAAGGACGCCACATCTCTCTGTGTTATTGCTTGTCTGCCATTTGCAAATCATTATTAATTGTGGGCCCTGGTGGCAGGATGGGAGGGGGCCAGGCTGGGTACATCCACATAGCTCTTCATCAAGGACCCCAGCCGCTGCCCCAGAGAGCCAATTACCCCGCCCTGATTGGGATCAGATAAAGAGGGAATTTTTACAAATTAGGGAATAAATAGAATTTCCACACAGGGCGCGGGCAGGACCTGAGAGGCTATAATGAAAAACCATCCGTCACCATCAGCATGGCCTGGGCATGGAGCCCCAGCACTCCCTCCCTTGTGGGCCCTTTCTGATGTTCAGGGACCTGAACAGGCAGGTCTGAGAACAACCTAGCCCTTCTAGGGCCTGGAAACAGGAGAAAATTCCCTGGGGGTGGGGATGGGGTTAGGGAATACCATGTGTTAAGGTGCTGTGTCTGTCTCTGCCTGCCCTTAGGGTCTTAGGAAGGAGATATACAGTCCTAAGAAAGACTGAAGTTTGGAACCACAGGACCAGAAATGCATCCATGTCCCCATAGCCATGGCAGTCCTACAGCAGAGCCCCAGCCCGGCCCTCTGGACCACTCAGTCTGGGCTCCCATTAGTGCTCCTCCCCTTGGATCATTAAATATGTATATCTTATTACACGCCTTGTTAGAGTATTGAGCTCTATTGACTGATGATAAATCCTGAGCCTCGTCCTGGCCGTAAATTTATCTGGAGATGATGAAGACTCAATAATCTAGTCAGGCAGATAATATCATCGGGCCTTAAAAAAGATCATTACATTATATGTCAGAATTAAAAGTGAAATACGCTGTAGTAACAGGGCGATGCTCTGGCCATTACCACAGATGCCCGCCTCCCCCGGCCCATTCCCAGCCCTGCTAGAAGGGCTGGGCCACCAGGGACTGCTACAGCTAGAAATGGCAGAGTGGATCTAGGTAACCCATGGCCAAACCTGAGGTCTGAAGGAGAGAGTTGGCTGTCCAGAACAGCTGAACAGATCTAACAGACGCAGTCTGCTGGGACTCAGGTTCCCACCCCCTTTCTGCTCCACTATCCCCAGACTAGAGCTCTACCACAGTATGTTCCAGTCAGCAGGAGGAGGAGGGGAGAGAGAGGGGGGAGGAGGAGGAATACAGAAAAAAGACAAGAACATACTTCCCTGATGGTTTCCCTTTAACTACCATTCCATTCCTAGAGTTCCCACAGACCATATTTGCTTTTATTTCACTGGCAGAGCTCAGAGACAGGACCATGCCTAACTGATCAGAAACTAAAATAAGGAGACTTCAGCCAGGCATGGTGGCACAGTTCTTGGGAGACTGAGTCTACAAAGTGAGATTCCCATCTCAGACAGACCCAGAGTCTGAAAGACAGCCAAACCAAGTACACATTGATGCTCTGATTTCAGAAGGTTCTAACCAGTCTGAGGATGAAGGAGGATTGATACCGCATGTGTTCTAGGTACTTTCTGTCCTTAGAACATAATGGACACCTACCTTTAGAACGTGGATTTCAGGGTCATCACATCAGACTTTTTCTTGTCAATATTCTCAACTCTTTCCTTCTTTTCTTTGGCTATCCTGGCCTGAAAGAACCCAAGCTGTTTCTCTAGGTCCACATCTTGGTTTTGCATGGAGAGATTCACAACTTTACAGACTAGTGTCATCATGAGGTCACTCCTGGGGTACAAACTGCCCAGGCAACTCCAAGACTCCTGCCCAGTGTGAGCACTTACCTTTAGCCCTCAGGTCAACAAGCTCCTGCCCTCCCCACAGATCTCAATATACCAGTCAAGTACTCTACTTCTCATTCCCAAATGGACACATACTTGATCTATCTGCATCTGTCACCACAGGGGACCAATCCTGCTATCCCTTCCGAAGCTTATTTGTCCATTTCACCTCATGCTAGAGTGTAAGCCAGCACACCCACTCTCCCAGGCCCTAGGATATAGCCCTAGTGGTCTCCAGCTTGGACTCTGTCATCCAAGCTCCCATCTGGGAGTCAGTGTCTATTTAATGACTCTCCCAGATGGCTGGTGCCTGAGGCTTTAAGGTCTCCTTTCCTTGTCTCCCATCTTACAACCTTTTTTTTTTTTTTTAAACCAAAGCTGTCTTTTCTAATGATCAGGTCACCTCTCACAGTTGGTGTTTCTTAGGTTTGAATTAAATTTTTATTTATTATGTGTTTTTGCCTCTATGTCTACACACTATTTATGTTCTTGGTGCCCATGGAAGCCACAAAAGGCACTGGACCTGGAGTTACAGTTTGATTGTGCAACATCCATCATATGGGTTCTAGGGATCGAACCTTCTGAAAGAGCAACTGCTGAGCTATCTCCCTGCCCTTTATGTTTGACTTGTACTCATTCTCTGGCTGTGGCTTTGGTGAAATTGCCACTTCTTTCCATGCCATCCTACTGGTTCCTATGAGTACTTGTTCTTCTGCACACTCCTCAGATGTGCTGCTCAAAGCTGTCACTGAACCTCTTTCTTTTTTCTCCTTAAGCAGAATTATCTACCCTGTCCATCCTTGGGGCCTGAGGTATCCAATAGCCTCTAAGTATATTCTTACTATCACCACTCTTCTAGGCAAAGCAACACTACTGCCATTCTTTCTAAAATGGTGTATTTTAAACCATGATTCTAATCCTTTCACTCCATCTTAAACCCCTTCAGTGATCCTGGAGTAGGAAGAGAGACAGTGGATACCATGGTCAAACTGAAACAGGGCCTTTAGTTAACAGCACAGGGCCAACACTAAGTCTGCTAATGCTGACAACTGAACTATGGTTAAAGATGTCAACAGGAATTAAGCGAGGTAAGTGAAAAACAGAAACTTGCCTGCAAGGAGCCTGGGGATGTAGCTCAGTAGAATTTGCCTATCACACATGGAGATGATCATGGAAGGACCTCATCAATCCACAACATGGAATACCAGGTGTGGTGGCACACATCTAAATTCCCAGTCCATGTGAGACAGAGGCAGGAGGTCACAATTCAAGACTAATCTGGCTGCATAGGCCATAATCTGGTTCCACGAGCAGCCAGGGCTACATAGTGAGTGAGATGTGAGATCCTATCTTTAAAAAAAGAAGAAGGAGGAGGAGGAGAAGAAAGAAAGAAAGAAAGAAAGAAAGAAAGAAAGAAAGAAAGAAAGAAAGAAAGAAAGAAAGAAAGAAAGAAGGAAGGAAGGAAGGAAAGAAAGAAAGAAAGAAAGAAAGAAAGAAAGAAGAGGAGGAGAATTAAAAAATGAAGGTCAGAGATGGATGTGGCAGTGCATGCCTTTTATCCCAACACTGGGGAGGCAGAGGCAGGTGGATCTATGCTATTTACAAGCCAGCAGACCAGTCAACAGAGGAAGTTCTAGGACAGCCAGGGTTCTCTAGAGAGACCCTGTGTCACCCCCAATCCCCATCTCTACAACAACAACAACAAACCAAAAAGCAAGAATAAAAGTCAGGCATGGTGGTGCTCAGCTGTAAGTCCAGCATTTGGGAAGTGGAAGGAAGTCATAAATTCAAGGAATGGGTTATATGAAACCTTGAAAGCAACTACCACCTTTTCAGGTGGTTATCGCCTATCTTGCTATTCCTAGGAAGACATCTGATCTTCTTTACACAAATTTGGGGTGTCTGGCTGTGTTTATCCCTCTGGCCTTGTCTCTTCGGTGGCACGGCCCTTTTACATGCTCTTCTTGGTCTAGAAACAACCTTCTCATCTGGTACTCTTCTTATTCCCTGGGACCCAGGCCTGTTCATTTCTCTATGAATTCTCATACCTTGGTCCCATATCTGTGTAAGGATGGGCCCACTTACCATGACTGCTTCTGACACATCCTGCTAGACAATATACTACTTGAGGGGTTATTTACACAGAGGCCCCTCAGCGCGCGTGTGTGTGTGTGTGTACATGTATAAAGTAGAAGGGGGAAAGCATGAGCCCAAGATTACAAATACACCTTCTCCAGCCTGACATTTGCCATTCCAAATCCTTTATATGTCAAGGCTCTGAGTATCAGTCACCATCCTCGTGTCCAGCTTCTAAAGTAATAGATGTCTGTTCTTCCTTGCCTCCAGTCCTTCCTAGCATCTTGGTTTTCCCAAGACTATGCCACCAGACATCCATGGAAGGACCTCATCAGCAGAGTGGGAATAGTGGTGTTGGTGGTACCCAGTCCTAGGCAGAAATGCTGTAGAGAACAACAGCTTAGCTGTGCTTAGGGACTCTGGGGATGGGGGTGGGGGGCACTGGCCTTTCTAAGCCCAGTCCCACCTGGTAAATATTTTATCCTCAAGCTGCTCAGCTAATCCTTATTAATTTCAATACGCTGCCTTGCCTGGCTTGGCTCCCAATGCATTATTTATCCCCTTTGTTTGTTTGTCGCTAACAGGTGGGCCCCAGTGGAGGCGCTGACTGGGGACAAGCCCACTCTATCACAGTGTGGCTGTGAATTAATCATGAGGACTAATGGGAATCACCTCAGCTACAGGCACTTCCCTAGTTACCTCTGCTTGTGCTAGCACCCAGAGGTGGACCAGGGCCATCTCAACTCCATTTAACTCAATTCAAAACAGCACATTTTATTTATTATCCACCTACCCTTGTCAGGCACTGTGCTATGCTTTGGGGATACAAGATGGAAAAAAACAAAAACCACACATTCTTGCCCTCAGGGAACTTAGGGTCTATTGGGGAGAGAGGTGTCAAACAACTTCTGAGCCAGTGACTCTTAATTATAAAGGTGATTAAATGCTGCAAAGAGGGAGTGCAGGGTGCTGTGGGAAAGTGCATACGGGAGAAGAGAATCTGGCCAAGTCTAGGAGTTAAAGAAGGCTTCTCTTGAGGAAGGAAACTTACACTGAGCCCTAAAGGACAGCCCAAAGTCACTTAGGCCAAGGGGGTAGGATGTACAGTTGAGTAAAAGAAAACAGGTTAGAAAAAAAAAATCACTGAAATGAAGTAGACAAGTGTAGGGAGGGTTTGGAGTGTGAAGGGAAGAAAGGTCAGCAGGGGGCTGGAGAGATGGCTCAGCGGTTAAGAGCACTGACTGCTCTTCCAGAGGTCCTGAGTTCAAATCCCAGCAACCACATGGTGGCTCACAATCATCTGTAATGGAATCGGATGCCCTCTTCTGATGTGTCTGAAGACAGCTACCGTGTACTATTAGACATTTTAAAAAAATCTTTAAAAAAGAAAGGAAGGAAGGCAGGTCAGCAGCAGTATACAGGGTAAGAGTCTAAGATGGCCTCTTCAGTCAACAGAGAGCTTAGTGTGGAGGCCCTTCCATGCACACAATCAGCCTGTATCCTGCTGATTTTCACTACGACCACCGTGATAATAACACACATTCACAACACCTGGGCTGATTTCAAAAGCTTGAGTCCAGGCTTTGTACTTAAGCCTCTTTCTTGTCTGTGGTATGAGGCTCCCTCCTCCAAAGACTCTGATGTGGTCCCCTGTGATGACTTGTGCCCCTGCAAACAGCAGTCAGGATCACTAAACTTCAGCTGTATACCAATCAGGGAGTACAGGTGAGCACTTGGCTTACTGTACCTGCCAGCCCCCTGAAGGACTGAGTGTGGTACATTAGCCCTAGGAAGGTCCCAGGCAAAGATCAGAACATTGAAGATTCAGCCGAAAAGTGCTTGCCTCACCTCCTAGAAAGAACTGCTCTTGTCTGAAGCTGTTTGGTGTGGACCTAGAAAATCCTGGCAAATGTTTTCTAAATGAACTGAACAAAGTAAAAGCCCAGCCATCACCTATAAGGATCTTTCCCCAAACACTCCCCTCAGAAACCTTCCCCCCTGCGGCAGCTCCAATTCACCGCAGAAATCTAACTAAGAGGCTAGCACACTTTAGGGACTCTCAGTAAGCCTTCAAGTAAGCCTGAGTCATTGTCAACCCCCAGCAGGAAGAAACAGAAGAACAGTCCGGTGGCAAGAATGACTTGCCCAGGACCACTCGAACTGGAAACAAGCCTCAACCAGACTGGGTTTAGCCTTGTCAACATACAAGATGTACTGTCTATGTGGGTCTTTCCCTAGGGATCTCTCTTGATGACCATGGGCCCTAGCTACTGAGAACAAAGCTAAAAGCCCTAGCTTATGAAGCAAGTACCGCTCCATGAAAGCATGGGCCTCACTGTGCACATGCTCAGGGTTTGTAATTCTATTCAAAGTGGCCACTTGGAAAATCTATATGTCTCCAGGCTCCCCGTACATCATGGTGTCAAGTCCTGATGCAGAGGCATCCATCAGCAGCTCCCAAATGCCATGCATGGTCTGTGTACCACACTCCTGATCCCTCCTTGGATCTCACTGCTCTGGCTTAGCCTGACGTGTTTGAGGGCTTATAACCGGTTGCTTGGCCAGCCTCCTTTGCCACCCTCAGACTCAGCCTGTAGCTACCCTCACCCCAGCGACTGATGCCTCCTTTGCTTTGCTTTACCTGTCTCTGCTCTCTCGGAGCTAGGCAGTCGGCTTGTAGGCAGCTTCGATAACTTGCTAACATGCTGCCCATGCTGTTCTTAAAAATTTATGACTGTGCAACATGAAAAATCCGGCTGAGGAACCATCATTAGCAAAGCTGCCTCCCTCCCCCACCAGAGCTGCCCTCGTAAATTGAGATTTATGACTGTGGCAGGAGGGGGGGGGCGGTATGTGCTGTGGTAAGGATGTTGTGGAGGAGATCAATGAGGCAGCAGTGGGGCCTGGGGCTCCCCCCTGCGGCAGCTCCAATTCACCACAGGCTGCAGTGATGATACCTTCAAGGCAGAGGTGTCAGGCTAATATGGATGCTGGATTCCGCTTGGCAGTGGACCAGAAGGGGAGGGGCCTAAGCCAATAGTGGCTTTCTCTGTTGCATGCAGGAACAGATCCTGAGGTTCCCGGTGCTAAGCACTGGTTCCTTAGCAGGATAAAGGAAGCCAGGAGGTCAAATCTAGTGGTGAGCATGATCCTTGCTGAGGTCACCCTGAGTCAGCTTCCTCAACTGGGACTGTGCAACTCCCTAGAGCAGTGGTTCTCAGCCTTCCTAATGCTGCAACTCCTTAATATAGTGCCTCATACCATGGTGGCCCCAACCATAAAATCTTTTTTATGGCTACTTTTATAACTGTAACTTTGCTACTGTGTGAATCCTGATGTAAATATCTGATAGTCCACTCCTACAAAAGGATCACTTGACTGCAATCTCCCAAGAGTTGTGACCCACAGGTTGAGAACCACTAGAGCACTGAAGGGAAGCAAAGGTTATGGGGGGGGGGGAAGCAAAGGTTATGGGGGGGGGGAAGCAAAGGTTATGAGGGGGGGTCTCCCTGTCCCATTCCTTGGTAAGAAGTATAGGGAGACTGCAGGCATGTGTGTGCACAGGGAAAGACTAGGGCTGAAAGAGTTGATCCCACTGCGCCCACCCCCAACTCTAGGCCCTCTGTTGGCTCCCCTCCACTTACTCCCCTGCTCACTTAGCCCTGTCAGCAAGGCCATTATGAAATTGGGGTTTCATTTACAGACTAATTAAACATTACAGCTTGTTCACAATTACAACGCGGGGATGAGGGAGTAACTAATTACGGAAGAAATGAGCTAACATTTATCTCTGCTCCCACCCTCCCTTTCTCCACTGGCCCCCACAATCTGGCTTCATCTCTGTGGTCAGTACAAGCTCTGTTTATTTCCTAGGAGTGAGGAACTGGAAAAGCCTCGTTACTACTTCTCCTCAAATCCAACTGTTGTTCCCAATTATCCTGGGGGTGGGACTTGGCTCCTAGGGCGCTATGCAAGACAGACCCTGTGAATATGACCAAAGCATGCTAGGAGTCCTGTGACATTTGGGGTGGAGGAGGCTCTGCTTTGGATTGCCAGGATGATAGTACTATTGGACTCTATGAGTCTGTATCTTACACATGAGGATTTTGGAGTGATTACTTAGATGTGTGTGACCACATATGTGTACAGATGAACCATGTTTTCACACACACACACACACAACCCCAGCCCCAGGACAGGACAGAAATAACTACGTGGCTGTAGGTGGCAATGGGCAAAAGCTGGCCCACGACATGCCCCAACAGCCTAGAGCCCATTTCCTACTGGGCAACACCATTCATTCTCCTAACTCTGAAGTGGGAGAGAGGCGGAGCTTGTGTACTCTCCTACTCCATGGGCCTATGCTTGGCCTCTGGCCACATGCTCCCTCTAAGGTCCAAGGAGCCTCCTGGGGGCTTAGAGTGCCCCCTGTGGGCAGGAGTCCTGGGGTCCTGCTGACCTGACACAGGGTTTAATATAGTAACATCGAGTATAAGCGTTTCCATCCTTCCTGCCTTTGGGCAGAAGAAGAAAGGAAAGAGGAGGGAGAGGAGGGAGTAGAGGGAGCCGGCTGAAGGGAGGCTTTGAGGCCTCAGAACTCACATCAAACAGCCAGATCTGGGCCTAATTGTCTGACCCCTGCCCCTGCCTTCAATCAGCTCTGCAGCTCCTGCCCGCCCCTTGCCTAACTAGCAGCCATGTTCTCCTCATTAGGACAAGTTCCCCTTGCACATATGTCCTCGGACATGTCCCCAGCACTCCTACCTCCCAACCCTTCCTTGTGGGAGGGTACAGCAGGGACCCAACTTTGGAGGGGCCTCTGTGACAACTATACCCTAGCTGGCCCAAGCTGCATCAGCCTCTATCCTTGGGATACAGGGTTTAGTGCCACATGTTTTGACAGGCTCCTGGGCTGTCTTGGTTGTTGGGAACATTCTATCCTCTGTGTAGTCCCACTATCTCAGACACACAGTCCCCAGGACAGGAACTATGTGGCTTTTATCTCTGTAGCCTGGAATGGTGAGATCAGCTTGGCAGGGGATCGGAGACTAGGTCTCGGTCTACGTGCACAGACTGGGATCTGAAAAAAGCTCATCTGCCCGTTGCCCATGACGGTTCATTCAGTGGGTCTAGCTGTGGTGACATATGCAATATGGGACAGGGGTGATGCTCAGCTTCTAAGGGGAGGAGCTGGGCTTAAACTCTTGCTCTCCTTTTCTTGTTAGGCAACCTGAGGTGAACAACAACCTTTCTGAGATTCAGTTTCCTCACAAATATCCCCGTCTCGGGGTGAGAGCTGTCTCAGGTGCCTAGCTTGCAGCCTAAACATAAAGGCAGGGATGTTACACAGCTGGTCCAAGCTGAGGAGCAGAGCCTCAGCTTAAGGAAGGCCTTACGGTCCTGGGTCAGATGAGGCAAGTCTTGAGAAATGGGGTTGTCACCTGTGTACTAAGGGCTGGAGGAGGCAGCCACAAATACCCCTTTAGGTAGGCTGTGTAAGATGCTCTTGGGATTAATTCTCAGGGTGCAGGACCCATTCAGGATTCAGAGAGGGGCTGGTCGGCTCTAGGCCATGACATTGTCTCTCACCTTAAACCAATGTAATGACTTGCAAATATTGATGAAAAGCGCAAACTACAGCGATTGTGTTTTTCAGGGAGCGAAGGTGGGGAGAGGGGATAAGGAGGGAAAATAAACTGCAATGAAGTCCAGTTATCTCCCATCTGTAGCTGTTCCTAATCCCCTAGCCCAAAGGAATCCAATGCAGCCCCTTATCTGCCCTGTCAATCACTCAATCACCGCCCAGTGCTTGGTGGGCACCACACTCACACACATGCTCTCACACACACAGGCACTCCACTGACTCTTGCTCCAACATTCCCGCCCACCCCCAGCCCATTACTCTTCTGAGTAGGAGCAGCAAGCACGCACAGGTCCTGCCAGATGGATGCAATTTGCATAATATCAGCGGTGAAGGCTGCAAGATCACCAGGGGTCAGGGCGCTGACATCCCCGCACAGTCTATCTGCAAGTGCTAATTTGGCCAGCATTGATCTGTCTTTCTGATTTCTTTGTCATTTACGTCTGCGATGGTCTGACAGGAGATACAGAGAGAGACAAGGGGAGGCCAAGCCAGCCTGGGGCTAAGAAGGAAGGGAACAAAGATCATACTTTTACTGCATGGCCTTCGTGCGCGCGTGAACACACACACACACACACACACACACAGAGAGAGAGATCAGAACCTTCTTCCATCCATCAACTCTCCCAAAACGGTTCTAACACACATCCATGTTTAGGGGTCCCAAGGAGGTCTTGTTCAAGGAGGAAACTGTCCCTCACTCTCAGGGACCATTCAGATAGGAAGTGGAGACCCTGTTGGCACCCGCATAATTATCTCTTATGGCCACCCACTTCCTGGATCTTCACTTTCTCAAGGCTACATCAGAAAGGAGCTGGACAGGGTAAGTACGGGGAAAGACACTCTAGTTCTGTTTCACTCTGAACAGGAAGCTGTCCCTCTGAGCTGTGACGGTGGCCAAGCCCAAAATAGTAATGGTGGTAGTAGTGAGACACAGTTGAGGACAAGAGGAAGAATGTCAGCATCTACAGGGTCATTTGGAGCCTAGACATGGGGCTTTTTTTTTTTAATGTCATCGAGTCCACATTACCTGCAGACTCCTCAGCCACAGTCCTTACATGTTTCTCTGTCTTATAAGGGGTTTAGGATACGGAAAAGAGCACTGCCAGGCCAGATGGCTGAAAGGCAGGCAAAGATGAAGCTCTTGAAAGCAAGAGTCCTCTGCAGAGAGGGGATCATGGTCACTGAGATGCAGAGGGATTTGAGCATTCCCAGGGGTGCAACACTCCTTCCCCCATGTTAGCCCCTCCCCATTTCCCTTCCTACTGTGAAGGAGCTGGGTGATCAGAAGGAACTCCCTGCTGGGCAAAAGGAGGGGCCGGTGTCCATGTGTGCTAATCCTGGCCGAGGTCTTCAGAGAGACCTGGGAAACTTCAAGGAGGGGAAGCCAAAGCTGTACTGCAGCTGAGCTCATTAGCCAGCACCCCCTCCCCAAGAGGAGGAGGAGGGTGGGAGGCCCAGTGAGCTGGCGGCAGAGAAAAGGCTGTCACTGTCCTTTCTTCCTTTTGGTACAAGCGTCTCCCTGAGCCTACGATTCTCCTGCAGTGACACCTCTCACGGGCACTAATGAGATCCATGCCACAGAGCTAATGCATTCTGACTGGACTCTGATAGACACCCTACTCATGTGGGGGAGACCACAGGCTAGTACTTCCTCCCACAGAGGGGGCACCCTCCCCCCTGCCACCACCTGCCAGCTTAGCTCTTGCCAAACTGTGCTGGGCAGCAAGCTCCTGAGAGTCCATTTGGTCTCTGGCCATGCCACCTGTGCCATGAGCCTCTCTGCAGGACCCCTCAGTCTCAGAGCGGAGTGGCTAAGACCACGGGGCCGGCCCACCCAGCTGGGGTATGGGGACGGTTCAGTTATTCTCCTAGCTAGCTGAGACCTGCGGGCTGTGGGCTCTGTCACAAAAGCAGATTTGACGGATCTTTGCCGGGAAGATTTCAGAAAGGAAAGAAAGGAAGATACCCAGACTCTGCTGCAGAGCCTCGCTTGGAGGATTCTAGCTTGGTTTATTCTTTTGTGGTACTAGAGACTGAATCTAGGGCCTTGCTCTTGCTGGTAAGTGCTCTACCACTGAGTTACATCCCCAGCCTAACTGACCCAGTTATTGCCCGCAAGAAATGATATCAAGATACTCTTCTTTATACTCCTAATGTGAGGGCCTGGAGATGAGCGGGATTCTCTGGGCCAAGAGGTAGAGAGCAAACTGTAATCAGAGTAAGAACTTTCAGGACCAGAAGAGGATAGAGGTCAGCAGATGCAGTGCCCTGGCTTCAGGGCAGAGTGTTTTCAACAGGGCTGGTGGATGGCAGGGCCTGCTTTTCTTTCTTCAGCTGTTGCCCAAGCTTTGTGCAGGCTTGTAAGGTTCACATGATCTTACGGAAAAAAGGGATAGCCAGCATGAGAGGTAGGCTAAGGAGATAGCTCAGTGGGTGAGGTGCTTTCTGTCAAGCACGAGGATCTGAAATTGAATCCCAGAACCCAGTGTTTTGTTTTGTTTTGTTTTTTTGTGAGACAGGATTTCTTTGTGTAACAGAGTCCTGGCAGTCCTCCTGGACTTGCTTTATCGACCAGGCTGGCCTCGAACTCAGAGATCCATCTGCCTGTCATGCACCGCCACACCTGGCCTGGTTTTTTTGTTTTGTTTTGTTTTTTTCTTTTTCTTTTTAGATTTGTTTGTGTATATGAATAAACTGTAGCTGTCTTCAGATACTCCAGAAGAGGGCAGTGGATCCCATTACAGATGGTTGTGAGCAACCATGTGGTTGCTGGGAACTGAACTCAGGACCTCTGGAAGAGCCCTTAACCACTAAGCCATCTGTCTAAGTCAAAACAATCACAAAGTTCAACACTACAAAGGCACAGCATTAGCAGGACATGGGGTGGGGGTTTGGGGGAGTGGAGACATTGGGCCATGCACTTGGGTATTTACTTAATCCTGGCTCTGAGGAACACTTTGCTGACACTCTGATGAGATGAAAGAAAGGCAGACTACTCAGCAGTCACTGGAGGCCACCCTGCCTTGGAGACAAGATAACTGAGGTGCTGTCAGAGCCACATGGCTTTGGAGTTGGCAGATCAGCTTTGGAAGTTGAACAGCTCTGCCACTGTGGCCTTACCTTATACATCAGGCTCCCAAGGCCAAACCCGCCCCTCCCTGCTAAAATGCCTTTCTCACAAGCCTCCAAAGCCTTCCTGCCCAGTGTTCCAGCAGCTCTGGACCCTCCTTAGCCATTCCTGAACTGTTGTCTCCTTCAGTCTCCAGTGCCGAGCTCAAACTTCTACCTGGGATTTCTGTGGGCACACGTCATCTATACCAATTCACTTGTAGCCCTGTCATAATTCTCGACACACAGTAGATGCAAGGTAGGCAGTTAATGGCTGAAAGTTTAACCTGGTTCCTTGCCACAGCACCTTCCCACTCCAGTGTGCCCCTAGTCCTCAGTGCTGCCCTGGCTCTCAATTACCTTTTTGTGCCTTTCTTTTGGCCTCCCTGCCCTGCGGACTCTTCATGAGTCCTCCCCAAACAAACCAGCAGACCATTCTCAAAGCTCAAATCAGACCTGCCCCTCAAACACCTCAAGATACACAACTTAGATGACCTTCCACCCACCTATGCTACCCCACAGCCTACCTCCCTGTCCTCCTCCTGTCACCACACTCCACCAGCATGCCTGCCTCCTTGCACTGTGAGCACCTGTACAGCATCAATGTCATGTCCCCATGGCATTGTGGAAGAGCCAATCAGAACCTGGAGATAGCCAAGTGGTGGGATGTGCACGATTCTTGTCCAGAATCACCCAATGCTGCCTCACCCCCCACCCAACAATATACATACCATTCCCTACTCCAGCCTGGCAGCTCCTCACACAGTTAATTAGCACCATGTCACTGAGGACCAGCCTGAGTGGCCAGTGACAGGAGCTGACCCCTGACCCCAGGGCTGGGAAGCAGTCCACATCAAACTCTTACAGTGCGACCCTTTTAGCACGCACAGTAACTCGGGGCACCGCCAGCTGAAGCTCATTAAAGCTGTCTCTTTGGTGCGAGGGCCATTAACCTCACTGCTCAAAACCCACGCCTCCCCTCCCTGCTTCTCCCAGCCCAATTAATGCCCTCCATGCTCCCTCCTTTCCAAGCACCCTTACCCACACCTCAGAGCTAGCCAGGAGCTGGCAGGGCTGCCCTCTTCATTCAGACTGCAGAGACCAAGTGCCAAGAAGGGCCAGTGCCCTGGCAGCCTCTGCCATTGGCAAAGCCATAGAAAGGGCGCTCCCTGAGCACCTACCTTGAGATAGGCCTTATTCAAGCCTTCCCCTGGGCTACTTGCTGGCCCCTCCTACTGTCCCAGGAGGCTGGCAGCACTGTCCCTCAACTGAGGGCTAGGGAATCTGCACAGGAAAGCTAGAACTATTTATGGCTTCATTGTTACTCAGATCCATGAGTCAGAGGGAAAAATGTTCTTTAAAGGACAGTCCACTTCAGGAGTCCGAACATAGGAGAACAGACAATGGAGGAATCACTCAAGAGGTAACAAAGAAAGAGTGGTGAAAGTTGTCCTCTCCACAAATACACCCTAGAGCAGACAGAGAAGCAGAGCTTCGCTCAAGGCTGTAGAGGCTGTCTTACCACAGGCTACCACCAGACTCCACTGCTGCTACTCTCCTTCCTTGAATTGATGCAAGTCTTCTTCTCAGTTGGTCCTATTCTCCTTGGCCTCTCCCTTTTCCATCACTCATCCACTGAGTCATTTACTCACCTACTTTTCATCCATTTATCTACAAGATTTTATTGAACAACTAGTAAGAGCTAGCTTTGTGCAGCACAAACTGCTGCCCTGATTCTGAATCAGAGCTCTCATCACATCACTCTTTCATCTTCTAACGACCCCCCTGAATATTCCAGGAAGGAAGAATTGCCTTTTAATTAGCATTCAAGGCCCTGCTTCTAGCTGTTTACTAAGCTTCCTATTCCAGTCTTAGGAAACTACTTACTGATATCTAAACTTTTCTCAATATACTAGCCTCTTTCAGGTCTTCAGGCTTTCTTTGTACACACATTTTCTCTGCTTTGTTTTTCTATCTAGAAAACTTTATTTATCATTCAAAGATCCCAACTCAAGTGTTTGTTTGTTTTTTGTAATAAATTTCCTGCTCAACCCTAAAGATTTATCACATACTTGAGTTTGGTGTCTCCTTTAGGCTGCATGGAAACATTTCTATGGGAAAGAACAGCAGTTATAGCAGGGTACCCCCAGAGCCCCAGGATTCCCGTCTCCCCAGTCCCTAGGAATGATAGAGGGCACCCCAGGAATCACTATGATATAGATGAAGTAGAAGTTACCCTGGCAACTGAGAACAAGGAAACTTCCCTAGTGACAATCCCGACATTTCTACGACAGCAGTTGAACACCTGGAATGGCAAGCACGCATCTCAGGCTCTGTCCCTCCTTAGCACATTCAGCACCTACTGGGCATTGACAGGTGTATAATGGATAAAGGGGCTAATTTGTACCAAGTGCCAGGACCTTCTACCATTCTGATGTCTCTCTCTAGCCCCTACTGATGATGATACCTTGTCAAAAGTAATCAAGTTCTAATAAGGTCATAATACCGCCCACGATCACCCTGGCTCCATCCATCCCCTGGAACAATGCCTCCAGCCGGTCAGTTTTGTTCCTTGGAGGCATCTGCACACATACACACAAAATAAGAGACACTAAAAGAGACTTTCTTCTGACAGTTACCCACAGGCTGGTGGTTGTTTCCATAATCAGACACGGGCCCTCAAATCAACATGGGTGTACTGCTAGGCATACACTCTTCTAACAGGCATGCACAAAGATGGATACCTTATACTCAGACACACAGACATATAGGCAAGCTGTCACACACAGACAACATGATACTCATACAGACACATATTCACACTGATGTATCAGAAGCTTACAGAGCTGCCAACTCTGTGGAATTGCAGCCATTCCAGTTTCTCCTAAGCAGAAATCCCAAGTGTTACCCCACCTGTTACCCCAAGTGGCCCCTCCCAACCCAGGCACTGCTCAGTGGAGGCTGCTGATCCTGTGGGGGAGTCAATACCCTGTGGACGAAGTCATCGGTCAGAAGGACCTAGACTAATTAAAAGCTGGTGAGGTTTAAATAATTCATCTCTTTAACTCCCATTGATCGTCCAGTTTAGTAGCCACAGACTTGAAACAATATTAAACAGCCTCCTCTAGCTCCACAGGGGGGTGGGTAAGCTGACACATACCCACATCCCTGAAGACACTGTGCAGGAGAGATAGGGGACAGCACTTTGAATCTAAGGCCACCTGCGAGTCACCCAAAACCTATATTCCAGTCTCCTCTGAAATGTTTTGAGGGGTCCTTTCTATTTGCCCCAAAGCATAATATCCACACTCTGCCCTCCCTACCCTCCTCCCTCCAGGTCATGATGAGAACCCTCCATAGGGTTGGGCTACTGAATGAGGCAGGGAAACCCACTGTTTGCCAGGGGACTGAAGCATGCAGGCAAGGGGACTGTTGGAGTTGCCAGGGGGATTTGTGGAGGGACTGACCAATGCCGCTGTGGGGCCGGCCTATGTGTTGCAGGCTGAGGCCCTTGTTCATGTCTAGTAGTCCATTCTTGGGCCAGCAGCCCATGGCGAAGCTGTAAGCCTGGAAGACAGGAGGTAAGACTGGTTAACAGAGGCCCCGACCCTGGGCAAACCCCACTCACCAAGTCTCCCCCAAGGCCCCACCTTCTGCCCCTCAGAGACCTGTAGTACCACCTTATTAGAATCGCTCACACATTCCCTTCTCACTAAGGCTCTTCCCCACCAGCAAGGCCCCTTCCTTCTCTCAAGTCTTCCTTCTCTTGGGCCCTCCCCTTCAGCAGCTGCCATCCTTATGAGGTACCCCTTGCAGGGTTCTTCTCTAGAATTCTGGCTTGCTAAGGTCTTCTTTATGGTGAGTCCTCCCCTCATCAGAACATCCCCTCAGCAAGCACCCTCCACAGACTCCTGTGCTGGTCACAAAGACTGATCCCAGGTAGGACGCAGGAGATTAGTGTCTCCAAATTTCACTCCACAGATGGAAAAAAAGAAACAGGAGCTGGCCAACAGCATGCCTACAGTCACATTGCTTTTGATTCTACACAGGCAAGGTTGTGAAAGGCTATAAGTGCTGTGTAAGAGCTCAAGGAAAAGGGAATAAGGTTACCAGGTCAAGCATCAGAGAGGGGAAGTACAGGGTGTGTTGTGAGGGTGAAGAAGGGTGTGTGTGTGTGTGTGTGTGTGTGTGTGTGTGTGTGTGTGTGTGTGTGTATGTGTATTTTCTGTTGAAGGTCAAGTGCTCACTTATGCATATTCAAAGCGGCCATTCATTGATCTGTACTTAATTGTTTTCCTGGGTTGGGGAAGGAAGTGCTGGGGGCATCGATCTGAGTCAGGCCCCCAGCAGCTCCACTGCTCCCTCCATTCTCTATCACACCAGCTGGCCTCTAGTGATCTCCATCTGCGGGGAACATGTGACAGGACAGGACCAGCAGTTTCTACCCTCATTGGCATGACAGGTCTAATGTCACAGATGAGGAAACTGAGGCACATTAGAAAGTGACTTTGACCTATGTGGGTTAGACCTGTACAATATGGCTGAGGTGGCTTTCTTCTTAACTTGCCAAAAAGAGTCCTGGGTTTCTGGCAATGGGCCTGAAATCACATTAAACATTTACCTATTTCTTCACTTTAGAAGTTAAACACCAAGCTGATCCTCTTCTAAACAGCATGTGGGACATTGGTAATGGGAATAAAACTTGGGCGAGTTATGTCGGGTGATGGAACAAAATGCCTGCCAGCCATGCCCTCCTACTTCTGCACCCAGCACTCCCACACAGAGGAAAGGACCCAGAATAGGGCCAGAAAAAGATTGGGGGGAGGGGGGCAGCACTGTGTAGGGCCCAGGGGCAGAGGGCCAGTTTCTTTCCTTTCCAGCTTCAGGAAATCAAACCTACGGGCACTAGGAGACTAGCAGCCAATGCAATTTAAAACTCCCTACTTTCCAAAACCATTTTCTTGATCACAGAGGGACCAGCCACAGCTCAACTCCAGCCAATCCTCCTCTACCTTCTCCCAGGTCCCAGCTATAGCCACAAATCAGAGGCTGAATGTGGACTAGAGGATGGGGTTGGGAGAAAGCATGCTGGCAGAGCCTGGATGTGGGCAACAAGGGGTACATGCAGCAAGAGGATGCAGACAGAGAGGGGGCTCAGCCAGTGGGTGGGCACAGCTGGGAACTGCCAAGCATGGCCAGATGATGCTGGAGCTCCGTGGGCCAGAGAGCAGTGGCGGCTGCCTTTCAAGTACTTTAAAATCACTTACAAAGGCCGGATTAAACGATCAGAAATTCCATTTAATAGGACAAATAAAGAAATAACAATCTACTCTATCAGCCTGGAAAAGGCAAGCTGGATGGGTTTTTTCCCCCCGTGAAAAAGGAAAAAGGGAAGGAAGGGGGGAAAAAGAAGGATAATGTGTGTTTACTCAAGCAAAGAAAAAAATATTTAAGTGATGTCGGGGAGAAGATTGCAGTAACTAGTGAAGAATAACATCGTCTACTTTGCTGTCAAATCACACCCGAATTTCAGTAATAGATTCTCGGCTGACACTCAATTCAATTCGAAGGTGATCCTGCTTTATCCCAGCCCATCAAATATTAAACACTTGCATTAGCAGGTGCTGCCGCTTCCCGGCTTAAAGCGCCGAGCGAGCGGCAGGGCTGTGGCGGCCCCTCCGCTCTGCTTGTGGCTCAGGGACAGGGCATCTCAACGTTATCTGCACGTCATCCTGAGCCTTATCACAGCTAAGCGGGAAGACCACTTCAGATAACATTAGATGCTTGCCTCATACGTCACCATGATTAGGTTATTACTGTAATTATGGCTCCCCAAGATCTTCACAGGCTAGGATGTATAGAAGGAGGAAGGGCAGCAAAGACCAGGAGGGCCAGGCTGGACCAGGGCAAGCTAGTGAAGCAAGAGAAGTAACTGGCAAGGTGCAGCCTGGTCCCACCTGACAGATGCCTTTCAGGAAGGGCAGTCAGTGTAGCTTGTCAGAGCAAGGGGGAGATGAGTTGGCATCTCCACTGAGGCTGTGGTGTCATGCTGCACAGTTTCATATTCCTAGATAAGGCACGATAACCAATTGCTGGTGAGACACGGCCTCATCCAGCACTTCCTCAGGGGGTATGGGCCAGGAGGAGGGGGTGGCATGTGCACATGGGTCTGCCAAGCTCCTAATAAGAGGGATTTAATTTTTACAAATGCTGCTTCCAGCGGGGCCTTCACATAGCAGCCAAAGTCCAAAATGATATTAGAGACGGTTAATTAAAACTGCTCTCCTTCAGCCTGGGATCCTCCTGCTGCTCCTGCTGAGAACACTGGCATATCTCTCCCAGAGCTTGCCCTCTGACATGGCCACCAGCCTCACAGAAGCAGCCTAGGTCCAGTATCTCAAATACCTCCCCCCCCCCCAATACCCTATGGTATTTGGGAACCTATGAGGCACAGCTAGCAGTCACAGTCACAGACAATGCAGACTCTGAGGCTCTTACAGCAATACAACTTATGTTTCTGTCACCGTGTACTCTGGATCTCATATCTGCTGCCCCTCTGCACCTGGAACCACACCTTGGTATTCCCTTTGGGGCCTACCATCCCCAGCAATATGCATCCACTAGGTACATGCTCACCCACACACCTTGGCCACTCCCTCCAGTGACTGCCATCCTGCCATCCTCCTCAAGAGACTGCATCTGTAAACAGCCTTAGCAGAGTCTTCCAGGAGTCCTGCCCAGGGCAGGGTATGTATACAAGTTATGTTGCGAGGACTCTGGATGGAAAGACAAAGCTGACAGCTGGCAATCAATCAGAGCAGAGGGCTGAGCCTGTGTGGGGCTGGAGGAGGGAGGAAAGCCTCCTGTTACTGGAAAGCCTGAGCATAGCCAACAGGAAGCACTTCAGTACAGGCAGAAGATGCAGCCAGGACAAAGGAGAATGGAAGGAGTGGGGAGAAACTTCTTCTTCTTGCTCCCTTCCTTTCAACTTGTAAAGAAGGATAAGGGGCAAGAAGCTTCCTGATCTTGATCAGTGTGGGGCAGGAATCTGCTCTGAGAGCTCTCTCCAAGCCCTGTACCTGAGCTATTTCAAATTATCTGGCTGTTGCTGCCCCATGACACCTCTCAGCCATTATGGCCTGTCTGCCCAGCTGTGCAGTTAGCACCTAACCCGCAGGGTTCCTGGCCAGAGGAGAGGGTGGAGCAGGTGGAAAGATGACGACTAAGGAGAGGAAGATGACTTCCTAGGACAGTAGCTTTTAAGTTCTGACCGTAACAGGCACTCAAATGTTGAGCCAGAAGGACAGGTGGAGTTGGATTGAAAGATGTTGTATCTACGGAACCAACCCACCCTACCCTGTCAGGCAGGCACGCACACTTCCCTTCCCCTGGGCTGCTGTAATTTCCATGCACAGGGAAGCAGGTGCCGAGCTGCTCCCGACTGGCTTTCCCCTCTTGTGGCTCTGCCTGCCTTGGCTGCTGCCCCATTAGCTTAGTGGCCAGCCATCTGCGACGGGCCTGCTGCACAGCCCTGCTGTAGGCGCGGCGGGTGGCCCCCTGTGTAACAGGGAGCTTTGCCATTAGCGCCTTTAATATTCTGACACCTCAGCACAGCCTGCTATTACATGCAAACGCTGATCGCCCTGTGAAATTACATTGCTGGGCCCGCGAAATGGAATCGTGTATAATCAGCCTCCTCCATGCACTGTCAGTCCCATCACAAACACGGCGCCCGGCGGCTTACGGGGGCTTAGCAGCTGCGACAAGTGTATTGGGTTTAATAGATGAAGTAGCCCTCAACGGCAGCAGCATCAGATCCTTCAGAGAGGAAAGAAGAGGCATCAGCAGCTGCTCTGGTGCCCCTGCCCACCAATACACTACCTGACAGCCAGTGGACCTAGCTCATACTGCAGACAAAAGTAGACTACTTAGTAACTTCCAAAACACCATGTACCAACATATCCAGTCCCCTGTTGACAACGAAAGGAGCAGGCCTTTAACACCTCTGGATGACTTGTTACCCTGCACATGTGCCCAAGACTGGTATGCCATTTCTCAAGATTAGCAACCAAATCCAGTCTGTCACTGTCCTAACAACTGCCAGAGAGGAAGGTGAAGGTAGGTTCTTCAGGATGGGAGTTTGACAAACACAAACACTACCTAAATGATCACCATGTCTCCTTTATTTAAAGCATCAGAGACTGGAACCAGAGCCTTGTGCATGCTAATAGGGTATTCTACCACTATAATACAGTGTTGGCCTTACTAGCACTCAACCAGTGAGCTGAGTACACAAGTAAATGCAGATTGGGTATGCCATGTGTACTTAGGGCATACCCATCAGACCAATGCCTTGCAGAAAGGTAGTACACTCAGAGTTCAGGTGTCAAGACAAATCTGCACTTGACTCTGGGTCTGCAAGTTAGAACTATAACCTTGAGTGAGTTACTATGTTTTTCCACAGTTATCCATACTACAAAAGAAGAGGAGGAGGAGGAAGAGGAGGAGGAGGAGACTTGCTGTGTGTGTGCCTGTGATGTCATCTCCCAAGATATGAACTATCTTTAAGAACACGACTCTCTCCTTTTACAGGTTCAGCCTGACACCAATTGTATTTTCCAAAGATGGCCACAGAATCTTCCATCCCATCAAACAGTTTATGTCTCCTCCCCTCCCTTGGAAACAGGATGGGTTTTTATGACTATTTCCACAGTGGTGCAGAAATACTGTTACCGAAAGGCTACTGAAAAAAATGCTCAGTCAGATCCCACCCCATTGCTGGGATATTTGTCCAGTCCTGAACTGCTATCAAGTAATGAGACCATGCCAGGACAGCCATATCAGATAGTGAGAGTATCCTACATAGGACAGTCAAGAAGTGAAGACATTCAAAATAGTCCTTAGAAAGGTTAAAGAGAACCCATGATACTGGGTAAGAAGGGCAGTGCCAGTCTGCTAGCCCTCACTGCTAAGCCACACAGTGTGCCAGATCCTGCTAGATCGTATCCACATGAGAGCTTTTATATACAACTGAACTTGTCAGAATTTGTTGGGATCATTAAATTTGGGAATGATCAGAAGTGGGTGATAGTTGCAGGTCTAGTACTTCCTCTTTTCTGCATATATCCTGGATATCTTCAAATTCCCTTCTCCTGTAGCTTCTGGACTATTTCTCTCCCTATGGGACTTTATTCCAAATGATCACCACTGTGGGCAACTTCAGTAAGTACAGAATAACACAGTATAAAAAATTTGCCCCTCAACTTATTGACTCCTGGGTCTCAGTAACGACCTTCTAAAATGAGCCATTTCTGCCTCCTTCCAACCTCCCCACAGCCATAACCTGGGCCTCATCACCACCGGACTGCTTCCTTTCTAAACTTTCATCTTGGCAGACTGCACTGACCTCTGATACACAAAACTTTTGTAATCTCTCTCTGTCTCTAACTCTGCTTTTGCCTCCCCTCGCCCATCCATTCCTTCTGACCCTAATGCCTTTTCTAGTAGGCCTGGATCCTCACTATTTCAACTGCCCATTTCCCAGGCTTCAACTTCCCTAACTAGTAGTAAAGGTGTCTTACACACCTTTTCTGAAAATGCCCAACAACAGTATTTAGCCATATTGCTCTTGAGTTAAGTATTTACAAAAGTCACACTTCTATGTAGGACATGGTCACTATGGATCTAAGATCACTGTCTTAGCTCACACTCCACAGCACCCCAAACCCTACTCTTTCTTAGTTTCACAAAGATAGTAAAAGTCAGTGGCAAAATTCCTTCAACTATATATGCTCTGCATTCCAAAGAGGCTGTCCTGGCCCACCTGCCCTCACCTCTGCTTTCTAAGAGGGCACACTACTTCTTGTCTACAGCCAGTCCCACACTGGAGCTTTACATGTGAACCCTTCCTACCCCTCAAGTTCTTGCTCCATTCTAAATCTGCAGCTTCAAAATGATAGGAGAGTAGAGGGGTGTACTTACTGGAAAAAAAGGGTCCAGAGGGAGTGTGGTAGGGACCAGAGGATATAATGGGGGAATACAGCCAACATACATATACACATATACAAAATTGTCAATGGCTTAGTTTTTTTTTAATAAAAAAGAAGAAAATTCTTAACCTAATCTTTTATTAGCTCCTTTCTCTTTGCATTGACGCATTTGCTTAAGTCTCTACCATATTCACAGGACTTCT
Organism: Tokudaia tokunoshimensis; assembly: GCA_036184795.1. Lineage (NCBI taxonomy): Eukaryota > Metazoa > Chordata > Mammalia > Rodentia > Muridae > Tokudaia > Tokudaia tokunoshimensis. The sequence continues at coordinate 101,023,752 of BTHU01000005.1, read as the reverse complement.
GAGTTCCAGTTTCCTCTTTGAAGGATAGTAACAGCTCCAATTCTACGGAACTGCTGCGAGGATTCAGTGAATTAGCACATACGGTATTTAAAGGATACCTGACTCCTAAAATACAAAAACAACAAAACCCCAAAAACACTTAAATTTTTTTTTTTTTAATTTTATTTACATCGGTGTTCTGCTTCCATGTGTTTGTGTGAGGATGTTGTATCCCCTGGAACTGGAATTAGAGACAGCTGTAAACTGCCACGTGGGTGCTGGAAATTTGAACCTGGGTCTTTTGGAAGAGCAGACAGTGCTCTTAACTGCTGAGCCATCTCTCCAGCACCTATACTTTTTTTTTTTAAAGCTACAATTTATTGCCCATATGTTAACAATGAAACTTCTCAAAACTGTTTCCCTTCACTTTCACTTACCTCCCCATCACGGCTAAACTCCCCACAACTGCTTTCCATGTCACTTTGCTCCTGCTGACATCAACAATGCTTGACTTGCTGCCCTCATCTACAGACAGCTGCAGGTTCTTCACAGTCTTCAGCACTCTGTAGCCTACTCCATCTCTGAAGACCTTTGCCCCATGCTTTCCTTGGCATTTGGGTCCCTCAGTTTCCATGGCTCTGCCATGGTCCTCACACTCTTGCAAAATGTCCTCTACAGCTGGCCACCTAATATATGACATACTCTCTTCCTCTTTCCTAGCTTTTCCTACTTGGTACCACTCTCCTTTGGTGAGTCTTCAACTCCTTTGTTTTCAACCTCTCTACCCGCCACATGTGTATTTCTTATTGCTACCCTAAATACCAAACACACACATTACTCACTTACCCTTTCCATGTGGACTTCACACATGCACTTGATTCTCAGTATGTTTAGAACACAGCTCAACATCTATCCAAGCTGCACCTTCTCCTGGGTTCCTAGAAACCAGTGTAAGCCACCACTATCACCAAACTGGTAGGCTAAGCCAGAAATGAATGAGTCAGCCTGGATCCCATTATCTTCTTGACTGCCATCAAGCCCTGTGCTTATCACTTCGTGGCTCATGCTTACTCAGCAGCCTAGGATGCCCTCTACCTTTGCCTACTTTTTGTCTCTATTTTAACACTCCATTCAAAAGTGGCTTCGCCTTTCCTGACTCTAAATGGCACCTGTGATGTTAGAGTCTTTTACCAATCTACTGCAAACCTACTGGAGACACCTAAGAACAATGGCTATACTGTTATCTCCTGATGCTCTACCAAGGGAAGGGGAGGGAGGAGAGGGGAAGGAAAGGAGAAGAGTACAGTCTCTGGCTGTGCAGGAGGCTACAACTCTCCCCTACCCAGTGTCCTTCAAGAACCATCTCTCCTCACCCAGTAGAACAGCAATCCTTCAGCCATTCTTGGAACTGTGTGAAACTCCTGCTTCCCCTCTCCCGTCCTGAGCTCTTCAGCTATGGGGAGCCCCCTTCCTTTCATCAGGCCCAGCAGAAGCTTGGCCAAAATGCCTCCAGCAGCAATAGGAGGAACTGACTCTTGTGTTAGGCAACAGGAACTCAATGTCCCCAAACCCAGCTGGAATTTCTGATGGTGCACTGTGCTCTCTGGCTACCAACAACATACTTCAGGGGCCTTGCAGCTGCCTCCACCTCTGCCAATCAACAGAATTTAAGTAGAATAATTAGCTTTTCCATCTACTTAACCACCATATACTGCCTATACCACAATAGCTGCCTCTTGTGTGCTAGGCCACCCCCAACAAGGGCAGGGGTTGTACCAAAGGTCTTCGTCCCACAGCATTTGGTACTGGGGTCCAAGGATGAGAGAACGGGTGCCAACTCAGTTTGGTAGCATTAGGGTCCTGAGTGCTTTCAGGTGAGTAACTTGCTGAGTCAGAGGAGACTTTGGACACCAAGGTTTATGGAAAGGAAACAAAATAAGATGCTCCTGAGCTATGCTGCCTGGGCCCCTGCAGAGGAAGCTAGCCTGCCCAGAGCTGCCTGTGCACTGTCCTTGTCAATGGCAAATAGGTCCATAGGATCCACCTGCCTGGAGTGAGAGCTACTCTGTGAGTTTCCTTTGTTTTCATTACAATTTCCTTTCTCACTGCTTCTTTTTAGCCAGTCCTTTCCTCCCTGGGGTGCTGGGGATTGAATGAAACACCACCCCCGGCTCCAATAAGTGTATTTCAATTACATCTGTCACTGTATAACGATATAATGATATATCATGTGATATTAAATCCATGGTAATCATATCAGGGATTTTTTTTAATCGTGCACTAATCACATTATTACATCTCTATAATTAACAACAGGAGGTATGGAAATCCAGTTAAGGCAGCAGGCTCAATGTAGTTTCCCCCCCTCCCCCATCTTAGTTACCTCCAGATTAGGGCCAGATTAGGAGATTCGGACTGCAGGGCAAAACCATGCTGAGCCAGTCTTCATCTCCCAGTGCTTCAGCCATGGGCAGAGCCTTCAGCATCCAGGGCTGACAGTGATAATCTAGACTGAGATCAAGATGTTTACCTTATCGCTGCTCAGGAAACAGGCCACACAGCTCAGCTGAATCCTACACACCCCCTGCCTGAACCTGTAGCATCAAACTGCCACTATGGAGAAGGGTGGAGGGGTGGTATCTTTCCTTTAAACCAGCAGGGCCCCGGGCAAGTCTCTGTCTCCCATACTAGGACTCCTCCCGCTACTGTTGCACATACTTCCCTCGGACCTGGCCTCTGACAGCTAACATCACTGGGTCCAGCAACTGTGAGTCTTTGTCTCTTGGTCTCATCAGCCCTGATGACAACAGAACAAACCCAACACTTCCTGGGGCCACTCCCTCTCAGTTCTTCCTTTGAAAAATGGTTCTTCATATTACATGACAAGTGGGTTTTTGATAACCACTGGATTGTTCTCATATCTCCTAAACAGTATAATGAGTTCTTATGTTTCCCCACCCAAGCCTAGATGGAGGGGGGATGGGCTGTGGGCAGAACTTGAACTATGTCAAATGACCGACCCTGTCTTTCCCACCTCCTTTCCTGATACTGAGCTGTTGGGGCCAATCCCCTCAGGGGTGTCAGAACCAGTCTGCAAAGCAGAATTCTGTGTTTCAAGTCCAAAGCTTTGAACCTGGCATGTAACTAGTCCTCAGTAAGGGGCAGGCATTTTGCTAAGTTTGACTCTCAGAAGTTGAACAAGGCTGAAGATAAAAGAGAAAAATCATGTCCTTTTTCCTAATAAAAAGAAGACACTAATAGCAGTGAGCACTTAGGCAAAGCACTTTAAGTTTCTAAAGTGCTTTCCAAATTAAAATATAATCCTTTATTGAGTGTGTGCCACCACCATCTGCCCACCCTTCACGTACAGCGCACACCTAGAAAAACAGAGAGGGCTGCAAAACATTCATCCCAGGTCCTCCTCCCTCTTGTCTGGATTGCTCATATAGTGGTTTTTTGTTTGGTTGGTTTAGCAAATACTCTGTGCTAAACCCTATACTGAAGATATCCAAGTCTAGTGGACCAGGCCAGTGCCCTCAAGAAGCCTTGAGCCAAAAGGAAAGACATGTAAACACACTTGCAAAACAACAGTGATGGTCAACATCCTCTGAGAACTTTGGTGAAGGAATGAAGCCTAGAAAGACATCACAAGGAAGGGCCCAGGTCGCCTTCAGTGGTACTAGGCAGGTGCCATATAGGCAAAGAACTCACTTGTTATAACATGAGACAAGAAAGTCCAAAGAAAACGGCTGGATACAGATGAAGCTGGGATTGGGGAAGATTGCTCAGGAAGAATGGAAGCCTGTGGAGTCAGATGAGGCTTCCAGAGTTGGGACCCAAAGAACCTCTGAAACATGTCTACCATTCCTAGCCACCATCTCTCCCTTTGTCAATCAGTCTGCCTCTACCCAGGTGTAATAGAATCGAAGGATCTAGGCTTCAGAACCATACTGGCCTACTGTCAACATCTATTGAGAACCTGTATAGGCCAAGTTATATGCCTGCATACAGCAATGAAGAGTTCTGACCTCAGAGATTCAAGTCTACTGGACAAGGTACTAACTATAAAGCAACACAAGAGATCCTTAATTCATGGCTATAGTAAGAGCTCCAAGAAGAAAATGTAAGCTGTTACGATGGATGAGGGCAGGAACAGGATGCCCCATATAGGCTATAGATGGAACAGTAAATGCGTAAGGGAATCCTGAGACAAAGATCCTGGGAAAAGCTCAGAGACCAATTAGCTGAAAATCTAAGTTGGGCTCTTATGGTTACATAAGACTGAGCTGGGTTGGCTGAGTACTAGCATAGCAAGTACAAGGCCCTGGGTTCAAACTCCAGCATTGCCTACTGCCACTGGGCATAGTGGGGCAACATATGCGTCTCAGCACTCAGGAGGATCAGCAGTTCAAGAGCACCCTCTGCTACACACTACATGAGACCTTGTGTAAAGATAAAGGATATGCGTAGGGATGAGTCATTGGCTAAGGGTGCTTGCTGCCAAGCCCGATGACATAAATTTGATCCCCCAAACCCATATGGTGGGAAGAGAGAGTAGACTCCCAAAAGCTGTCCTCTATCTCCACAGGTGCACCATGATACGTGCCCACCCCTACAACAAATAAATAACAATTTTTCTAAAGATAAAGACTGAAAGGATGTGAACAGAGTAACAGAGGAAAGGACTGAAGTCTGAGGCTAATCTAGGGAAGGTAACAAGACTGGCTCAAAAATAACAAACAATAAGCAAGAGGGCACAGAGTGATCCTGCCGAGGTAGCTCAGCACCTGCCTAGCATGCACAAGCCCTGGGTTTGATCCTTAGTTAGCACTGTTTTAAACAAAAACAAAACCGCCTACTGAACATAGAAAAATCACTTCAGGAAAGGCCACTCCAGTCTCAGGACCTTAGTTCCCTTATGGAACTAAGTAATTAATTACCCCAAGGTAATTACCTCACTCCCTAATCTCTTTTGTCCACTCCTCCAAGTCCCTTCTAAACTGCCTACCCCAATCCCCACAACAACAGTTTTCCTTATCATATACCATATACAGTTTGGTATCTGACTTGGCCGGTCTAGACTGCTTTGTCACTCCTTGATCTCTGACTGCTATTTCAGAGGCAGGACAGAAGCTCTGTCTACAGGCCCCAGAAGCAGGCAAGGTACTGTTCCAGTCTGAAGTCTGGGTCCCCTTCCTTCTGCCCACAGTCTGAGAACTCCACAGGCCTCCACTTGAAAAGGGTGCTAAAGGCAATGATGTCTCCAAGTGCGATGGGAGATATTTGTGTCTGCTTTACCCTTGGCTTTTTGCTCCGGTTCAGGTAGGAGCGGGGTGGGCTGGCTGGCAGATCTGAGAGCGTGGCACGCCCCAGCGGGCAGGGCGCACAGCGCGGAGGAAGGCGCGAGTCAGTCTGGAGTGCTCCCCATTTATCAAGCTCACGCAGGCCGCCAGCCGAGCGAGTCTTTCTATCATTACACCTCTCAAAATCCGATTCATACCACTAATCCTGCCTTCATTCTCCCAGATTAATAACATCTCTTTCAACCTTCACAGTGTGATAAATAGACAAAGAGAGAACAAAAGGAGAGACAGAAGAGAGAGAAAGAGCTGGAGCAAGTCCCCATAATAGAGAGAGCCGAGAAAGAGGAGAGGGAAAAAAGGAAGAGCGTGAGCAGGCAGCAGCTAGAGACTGCAGCTACCTCAGAGAGCCGCTCTGAGGAGAGCTGGCGGCTGCACCCCGCTATGCTCTGCTCTATCCCCAAAGAGAAAGAAAGGCTTGTTAACAGCTCCTTCCTGCCTGCACTTTTGTTCAAATTCTTTCCTTCCCTTCCAATCCTGCTTTAGGTCAAATTCTAGTGAAAATGAGTCTCTTGGCTTCCTGGTCTCCCTGATAAAGCCTAGAGAACCAGCCTGGCCCTTCCAGAAGGCTGAGTCTGGGTGCATGATGGGCCTGGAATGGCTTTGGTAAGGGGAGAGCAAGCAGCAAGCTTGCCCAAAGTTTCATCAAGGCTGCTCCCTTAGTCCAAGTCCGAGCCTTTCCCTGCTATCTTGGAATAATGAAAAAGCGTCAAGAGCAGGGGAGGCCTGGGGTCCAATCTGTAAGGCACTGTCCTACACATCTTGCCACCCTAAGGCTCCAAGAGGCCCAAATGCAGGGCCCTTAGCCCCCAGTAGTCAGACCAACCAGATGGTGAATATAGACGGCCCTCAGGCTTGCTAAAGTACTAGTATGGCCACACCTCCAAATAATGGCAGAGAAGTGTGTCAGGGACAATGAATTCATTGGGCCCTAGTCCAATAATTCAGTGTGTCTCTGTCCTTTCTTTTCTACCTGGAAACGTAGGCACACATGTCTGTACAGCATACTCCCTTTGCTCTGCACTGACTTGTCCTCCCCTGATGCCACTCACGTTCTTCAAGAGTAACCCAGTCACTCCCACTTACGAGCTCTGGAGGGCAACACCGCTTCATCCCCCTGTAGTGACTATGTCTTCCTCACTCAGGGTAGTGTCGGGTAGGGTAGGATAGGGTAGGGAATGTTTTGCAGACATTCCTTCAACACTTTGCTCCAGCACGCTTCCTCTTCCTTTTCTCTGATCCTGTCACTCAAACACAACTCACTTTTGGGACCCAAATGGATAACTGTCCACATGCACACTCATTTCTGGGAGCCCCATCACTTCTAGCCCCAATTCTTCGTTTTTCCAGTTGCCCTTTCACTTGAAATACCTTGACAGCTCAGAAGAAACAAACCAACAAAAGAAAACCAAGCAAACAAACAAAACCCCCAGTTTTGCAGGACCCAAAAAGAAGCCCTAAGGGAGTAATGCTGAAATGGGCAGATGGTAGTTTCACGAAACCCCAAAGCCTCAAAGGACTCCCCACACTTGTCTTCTACCAGGCCCTCGATCAGACATCTGCAACATCAAGTGTGTCAGGATGACACAGACTGATGCTCCTCCATGGGATCAAGTGCCCAAGGAGCTGGGAAGAGGGGTCTGAGGAGCAGCAGCAATGAGGAGAGACTATATAGTCCTGGTGATGAGGATGAGTCCTCCCTACACCCCACTTAGCCTTCAAGGCAGTGGGTCCAACTGGCCATACAGGCCCAGACTTCCCTCAAGTCTAAGGTCATAGCACAGTTCAAGAAACATGGCCACAGGCCCTTCTCCCTTCCCTGAGACTGGACCCTTCACCTGCCTGTATTTAAAGCTCTCATCCACTAAGTACCTGAATGGTTTCTCCAAGTTTGGAAAGGAGCTCCATCCTATGTAGCCCCATCTCTGACAAACCAAGGCTCTAAGAAAGAAAGCTCACTTCAGTCCTTTTATCCTCTGCCTCTATTACCAATCTATGTCTGACTTACAGTCTTACCCTCACCCTGCTATCTCCAAGTCCTCAAGGTTTCTTGGAGCCCCTCCTTCCAAGGTAAGTCATCTAAGTCTGAAGAATGGATGAGCCTTATCTCCTAAGGGGCTTTGCTCTTCCACAGAGAAATAGGCCTAGACTCCAGGAAAGGATCTGCTGGGAATCACAGAAGGCTGTCAGTGTGACACACAGGGGCCTCTGGGAGATAAGAAACCAAGCCAAGGAGTATTTTTCTCCTTGTCCCCTAGTGTCTCCTAGAGCTGACTCCTCCAGGCAGCCAGGGACACAGAGCAGGGAAGGAGAAGTTGGGTCCTAATGTGTGAAAAGGTCCAGCAAAGCAAAATCATTTACTCTTTGGTGTGACTGTTCAGCACAGCTAATAAATCTTGCATGAGCAGGGCCAATTCTAATTTCCTAATATGAAAAGGCATTTGGATTGCGAGAGAGGGGGAGATAAAAGTGATTGAATCTCCAATAGTCCAGGTTCCTGACAAGAAGCATCCTGCTCAGCCCTGAGAGAAGGACGGCAGCACCCGCCTGCTGCATACACCCATCTGTTCTGCCCCCCTCTTGGCGCGATACATCTCAGTCTCTTCTATTGACAGGACGTGGCTTTAAACACAGTTACACAAGTTATCATTTCTGCCTTCTGATCAATCTGAATTTTCAGGACAATTACCCTCTTAATCAATGATTGCTATCAGCAGCCCTGCGCCTGGACGGATTTCTCAGCAAGGTAATCATGCCGCCAGGCTGGACGGTGCGTGCATAGGCAATGAAGCTCCGGGTGGGGTCCCCTCCCTCCTTCTTGAGCCCCCATATCCCGGCATCAGTGCCAGCATGGAGGACAAGGACGGCAAAGTGTGAAGGCCACTTCAAGGAGTGGTGGGAGCGAAGGAAAGGGAGGGCCCAGCCACTCAGCTTTCTAAGCCATCTGATTATGAAATAAGCCTATTAAAACTCTGGATTTACTGCCCAGCACCCTGATAGATCTTCACATGCCCTCCTGCCATCATTCTTACCTCCTAATTAGCCTAATAAAGCCCCATTCTAATTATAGGTTCAAACTATGAGGGTGAGTAAGTACAGAGAAAAGAGAAATATTGGTTTTACTAATCTCTCAGATGCTCCATGGATCTGGTCCACACTGGCTACTTACTGTTTGGGATGGCCAGGGCAGCCTCTTCTCATCCTTGGAAACCTGGATTTTGAACCGTCATAAAGTATGTCTGGCCTTGAGCCAGAAGGCAACCCAACCCAACACTGTCTTTCCTGGGTTCTCCCACAGATCCAACCCTCTGTGTATAAATAACCCAGAGCCCCTCAGAAGAGGAAAGGAGAGGGAACAGAAGAATCCACTGTCCAGCTAAACACAAGCCATATCTGCCACACTGGGGACAGCTCAGAGATGTTCTCACATCACCCATTTTGGAGCAAGAGGCCAACAGTACAATGAAAATTACTTGGGCTAAGACACTGATGAGTGTCTAACCAAGCTTCAGCTTGGGCCCATGTGCCATTATACAATTTGCTATTGTGTCCTGAAGGGAGAAGAGAATGAAAAAGGATTTTTCCCCCCTTTCCCAAGTGATTACAGAAATATGCCACCATGTTCTGGTATGCATGTTTTTATTCATTGACATTAACCAAGTGCTATTCGTGAGATAAGTGAAGAGGATACAGTAGTGATTTCTACTCTCAGGGACCTCACAATACACACACACACACAGAGAGAGAGAGAGAGAGAGAGAGAGAAACAAAGTCAACTTATACATGATATTCACGAAAAATTATTTACAGCAGCCAAAAGGTGGGAAAGACACAAATGCCCAATAATTAATGAGTGAAGAAAATGTAGACTGACTATAATGGCATGAGCCTGTAATCCAAGCACTCAGAAGGGTGTAAGGCAGGAGGATAACTACAATTTTAGTTTACATAGTGGTTTCTAGGCTAGCCTGGGCTATAAAGAACCTGCCTTAGAATATATAAATAAGGGCTGAAGAGATGGCTCAGCAGTTAGGAGCACTTGCTACTCTTGTAGAAGACCCAAGTTTGGTTCCCAGCACCCAAACCAGGTATCTTACAACCACTGGTAAGACTAGTCCCAGAGGATCTGACACCCTCTTCTGGCCTCTGTGGGTACTGCACATACATGGTGCACATATAGACAAGCAAACATACACAGACATAAAGCAAAAAAAAAAGAAAGAGGAAGGAAGGAAGGAAACGAAGAAGGAAGGGAGAGAGGGAAGTAAAATACAGCATATCTATACAATGAAATATATTTTTTGCAGTAACAACAAATAGAGGACACTGTAAAGCATGGATGAACCTTGAAATTGTGCTAAGTGAGAAAAGCTCATCATGTAAGGACACATGTATGAACTCTGTAGAATAAGCAAATCCACAGAAGATGCAAAGTCAGTTAGATTTGCTAATGGATGGCATGTTTGGGCAAGCAGGAAGGAGGAGGAAGTAGAAAGTGATTACTAGTGGAGTTTCTTTTAACGAGGACAAAAATATTCTCAATTTAGATATAACAATTAGCTATAGAGCCTTACAAAGACAGTAAAATACAAATTATATATCTTAAATGAGTGAACTATATAGTATATGCACTATATTTCAATAAAAACTACTTGTAAAATGTATATTAGGGAGACTAAATTGATGGCTCAGTGGTTAAGAGCACTAACTGCTCTTCTTGAGGACCAAGGGTTTTGGAAGATAAACAAAAATTTGCTGGCCAGGTATTTAGCAAAGGCCTTTCCAAGCAAGTGGAACAAATGTAAATTTAAGGTTTGAATATACACCACGCAGGCAATCTTGGTATAGTTGGAGGTATACTGGAGAGTCTTAATAATCAGGCTATAGACTTTATACTTCATTCAGTAGACATCAAGATATTTGAAGTAAAAAAAAAAAGTAGATAGAATAAAATATTCTGGGGTTTAGATGACTCATGAATGAGAAACAACATGTCATAGTTGGAAGAACATGGTTTGGGGGATCTCACTATCCAGGGTTTCAATATTTAGGCTTATTTTTCTTAGAATAAACACATTTCCCCATTTTCTGTGTATATGGTATGCTCATGTATATATGCTTATGTGTGTGTATGAGAGCATGTATGTGGATACACTTCATATGTTGGCATGCATGTAGAAGCCACCCAAGGTTGAATTTGGGATATCCTATTGAGGCAGGGTCTCTTTGTCATATGAAGAGCTAACTGATATGAAGAGTATCTCTGGTCAGCTCACTCTGGGAATTCCCTGCCTCTATCCTCCAAGGGACAGATATTACTGGTGAACTACCAGGCCCACATAGCATTTACATGGATCCTAGGGACCCAAACTCCAGTCTTCATGCTATGCTTTAACCACTCAACCAGTCCCCTAGATACATTCTCCATAACTACTGGGGGCTAGGATTCTGTCTATCCCACTCATTATTTTCTCAGTGCTTGGTGGACTGCCTAACTAGTTCAATGGGAGGGAGGGAGGGACGGAGGGAGGGAGGGAGGGAGGGAGGGAGGGAGGGAGTCAATGGGAGGGAGGGAGGGAGGGAGGGAGTCAATGGGAGGGAGGGAGGGAGGGATGACCTTACTGAACACAGTCTCATTTGATAGACATTCTAGACACATTTCATGAACCCTGGTACTGCAGTTATACAGTGTAAGCTCTTCAAAGTTGGGTCTGAGTTCTGACCTCTGGCCTCTGACCTTAAATAGGCTGCTTGGCACAGGACTGATGATCTATCTGGTTACGTCCTTTTCCTGCTCTAGAGGGTTTCCTTAAGTCTCAAAACAGGAAGCATTAACTTTGGCTAGCAGGAGGGCACCTGAAGCTGTAGGGACAAAAGATTTCAGGAGAGTAAAAGAGGCAGGTGACAGTGACCATGATCTTTGCCTTTTATTAAAGCAAGCCACGGTGCTCCAAGAGGCAAACACCCAATCTGAGTCATAAAGCTAGAGGATGAGAGACCATCCAGTCTCTTTTTAGCCTCTGTGAAATGCCCTGCACCAAAGACAGCAGGCCTACATGCAGGGAGGAGTCCACAGAGGTGAGGTAGAAACTAAGCTGCAAGACTTGCATGTAGGTGGGAAGGGAAAGATTGGGTCTTATTTCCTGAGCATTCTCCCCTCATTTGAGACATGACACTTCTATTATCTCTGCTCTGATCAGTAGAGTCCTTCAGAGCATGGTATGTAGGGGCTCCTCAGTCTCCCAACCCCCAATTCCTACAAGGCCTCCCCCTCCCTTTCTTCATCCCTCCCTTCTCTTCCTGCAGAGCTTCCCTGGAGCCATAAAAATAAAATAAAACACAAACACCCACAGTCCAGGAGGAGAGCGTCAGACAGATAATGGGCATTTTATATCTTTTTATGACACTCCCCATAGGCAGCTCGGCAATCACAGTGCAATAAAGGCAGGCATGCAGCTTGCATAGTTAAACAACTGCCGGGTAATTAGGCACAGCAAACACACCACTGGGGAGGCCTCAGGCCTGCTCTGGGATCTGCCTGCAGCCTGCCTGCCTGCTTATAAGCAAGTAGGTGCCAACACCAAGAGAGTGGTCATGGTGCTAGAGACAGTCCACTAACAGCTCCCTGAATGCACACCAGGGCACATGCCTCTGCACACACACATGCCTGTTCATTCCCAGGAGTGTTACTCCTCCAATTAGGACAACCTAGGGGAGTGTGAACAGGTATAGGCCATCTAAGCCTGTCTGCCTGTTCACATGCCCCCTCTGCCTCTTGTAAACTTTTGACTCACTGAAGAACTTCATCAAACATGAATTAGTTGTTAAGAACATAAGCATGTAAACACACCTTCTACTGCTGCACTCACCACTTCTGTTACCTGCAGCCCCCACCACCCCCATCTGCCTATGGCCCCACTCATCTTTCCTTTTGGACCAGAGCTCTGTACAGGTAAAGACCAGGTCTGATTCACCTCTGAATGCAAATGTCCTAACACACATGGCTTCAGAGACCTGGGTGGCTAGTAGATGACTGCAAATACAGATGTCCTTGAACAGGCAGCACAGAAACCACCTGCTACCCAAGGCTTAGGTCCAACCAAGTCACAAGTCCTCACAGAGCTAAGAGCGCCAAGGTACCCAGGCCACACACGTACTGTCTGATCCTGCTGTAGGGACCCAGCTAGCCAGTTGAGAACTAAGGTAACTGAAGGCTAGCTAATGGGTCAGAACCCTGCTAAAATCCCACTTGAAGATGGAAAAAGCCAAAGCTCCACTCCAGGAGTCATCTAGATCAGCTAAGCTAAAAACTAACAAGACAGATAAACAGAAGGGATCAAAGGGCAAAGGAAGGACTGATCTCTCTGCATGTGTAGTACTGAGAGCCCTTTCCCTTCCCCTTCCATCCCTCAAAGGATCCAGATGACAAACAGCTTCTAGCCTATACATTCCTAGTAAAGTCCACACTAATGGCTCTCTGCTCCATTGACAGCCACCTCAGACTCTGGCAGGTGCCATCATCTGCCAAACTTCTACACCACCTTTGGTCCTCATGACAGATGCCTAGCTATATCCTGCCTCCCCTGAAGTAGTTCCAATGTTACAGAGTAAAGCAAGAGCAGGGAAATAAAAGGCCTTCCTTCTCTCATCTGCCTTATGCTGGCTAGTTTTAGGTCAACACAGCATAAGCTAGAGTCACTGCAGAGGAGGGATCCTCAACTGAGAATTGATAGATAGATAGATAGATAGATAGATAGATAGATAGATAGATAGATAGATAGATAGATAGATAGATAGATAGATAAAAAAAGATCAGGCTGTAGGCAAGCCTATAAAGCCTTTTCCTAATTAGTGACTGATAGGGGAAAGCCCAGGTCATTGTGGGTGGTACCAGCCCTAGGCTGGTGGTCCTTGGTTCTAGAAAAAAGCAGACCGAGCAAGCCTTAAGGAACAAGCCAGTAAGCAGAACTCTCCATGGCCTCTGCTTCAGTTTCTGCCTCCAGGTTTCTGCCCTGTTTGAGTTCCTGCCCAGACTTCCTTCAATGACGAACAGCGATGCATAAGTATAACCAAAATAAGTCCTTCCCTTCCCAATTTGCTTCTAGCCATGGTGTTTCATCCCATTAATAGTAATCCTGAGTCACTCCCCTATCTATCTGCTCTAGCAAAAGGAGGAACCTATCACGCCATGAACATACACTGGCAGGGGCAGAAGGCACTAGGAGAAGAAACTGCTCCATCCAACTTCTTTATTCATTAGCTAAAGAAACCAAAGCCTCCAGAGCAAGTGACCCAACACCAGAGAGGGTCTACTTTAAGGTTTCTACTTTAGGTTTCACCCAGGCCTCTTTGTACTGCACCATGCTGCCCTCTAGAGTCAAGGACCTCATCTGCCCATTGCCAGTACCTGGAGACAGACCACAAACCCTACACATCCTTGTGTGGGTGTGTGTACATATCAGAATATATACAGATGCACACATGGGGAGGCATACTTTTATAAACACATGTGTATGGACACATGTATACATGGGCACACCTCCTTACTCTAAAAATCCCCATTAAACAGGTATCACTCTGCAGGTACTGGGATGTGAGGCCAATCCCTATCCTTCCCAATGCTCTGACTTTTACTGACTATCTAATTTTGTGGTGACTGCTGTGCATTTGTATCCAAGACAGATAGCAGAGCTGCCTCCAGGAAGTATTTGCTACTGGGCAAGTGACAAAACGAAAACTATGGAAGAAAAGAGCCTGATCTATAGCTTCCTGGTCACATGGCCTCAGGCAGGCTTCCTAACCTAAGTTTCTACTTCAGCACCGTAAGAAAGACAGGGTCTAGCACTCCTTGCTGAGTAGCTGTGAGGATCCTGTGTGCTGTGCCCAGTGCACTAGTGCTCTGTTATACTGACACTGATGGCCATGCTCAAGTCAACCTTAGCAGGGTGACCTGCAGGACAGTGTGGCAGGCACACAGGAGGTAGGATTGTGCCTCCTGAAATTCCAGCCTTGATTTTTCTACAACTCCTCCCAGTTTTCAGGGTCTAGAGTAGCAACAAAGTAAAAGAAGGGAAAAAAAAAAACAAACCCAAGGAAAAGGCAGAGTGACTGAGCTCCCTAATGGCCAGTGGAGGAGCACTGATCCCTCCTGGCACGCTCCTGCAGCCAAGTCCCACCTCTACCAAAAAGTCTGTCACTCTTCCACTGTATGGATACCCCGAGTGGCTCCTACGATTCCCTACTGCCCTTTAGTTCTGTGAAATCAGATCAGATTCAGACTGGTCCCTTCTTCAGGAGGCTCAGGGTCTCTCAAGAGTGATGGACTAGGCCACATGAAATGTGCAGGCAGGACACATGGATTCAGAGCTATGCTAGACTCTGATAGCTGGCCCTGAAGGTTAGAATACAAAGTCTATGTGAGAAAGGCCCTCAAATGACCAAGCAGAAGTCCCTACTCTGTGATCCAGAACAAACCCAGAATGGACTGAAGGACACAAGGAAAAGGTTCACTGTGGGACCTAGGCTTGGAGACTACCTTCAGTGGACAGGATACAAACAGAGCAGTAGCCAGTAGGGGCAGACAGGCTCAGAGGTGGGCCCCGTGTAACCTGCTACAGAGGACAGTGCAAGAATTCTGGGGTGAGGTTCACTGCAGAGGACACAAGGACCTTGACAGAAAACAGACTCCTGCCACCCTAAGCCGACTCTCTCTTCTACTCTCCCACCAAAGATACAGAATGAGGGAAGCACCCAGCAACTGGTATGACAAGGTGCCCATACCACACAGAAGGGTGTGACACCCTTCTAAGAGCTTTACAGACATGCTCAAATGGATTCCCCCAGTTCTACCCCCCATGCTGGAGGGATGCAGCCTTCTCCCCAGCAGTCCCAGGCTACCTACTGCTAATACATCTCGGAGCTCCCTGGCCCACAGGTCTTCTCCCCTTTGCACAGTCAGACACGGTGGTTTCTTAGAGCTATTGCCCTTGCTCGTGCTCTCCTTTCTTGGTAAAAAGTACACACGACAAATCTACACTATAGCTAACCCATGAAAATCACTGCTGTACTCCCTTGATCTGGCCAGCAGTCTCACACCCCATGTGCTCTGCCTGATGTCCCTCCCACTGCCCCCTGAAAACTTACTCATCTTCAGAACTCACCCCAGGAGCCTCCTTGCTAAAGCTTTTCCTGACTTACCATCTCACTACCTAACCCCCAATAAAATAGCTCAGAGCATGGACTCTGGAGTGTGGGCCTTCATTCCAGTGCCCGCTCCACCACCCACTGCTGCTGACTGTGGAAGGGTATGAGGGCTCAGTGCTTCCACTTCCTTCTTTCCCTGTAGGGCAGCTGGGGACTCAAGCTGATACTCAGTATTTAGAGCCACATCTGGTTTTGTTAATTATTATCTCCACTTTACAAATACAGAAACCAATGTTCAGGAAAGGTTAAGTATCCTGTCCCTATGAAGGTGACGGTTAACAAGAATCTACGCTGAATACTACTCTGTTTCCACTGGACAGCCAGGCCCAAGACGGCAGGCTGACGGCTGCTCCATGCACTGAGGGCGACACAGTGCAAGGTCGGCGCTGAGCCCGTCTTCCCCAGGATGAACCTGCCGGGGAGCTCTTCTCCACAGGGCCCGCGGGCAGGCTCCCACTGCATACCTGGACTCTTGTCTCCTCAGAGTCTGCTCATCTCTGCTGGGTTTATCAAGTACCTAGGCAACTCAAGTATGCTCATGCCTCACTCTCCGATCAACTCTAAGACATGGATACTACGTTTCTTTTCTTAGAAAAGATGCTGTGGCATGATGAAGTTAAGTGATTTTCCTGAACCCCCAAAACTACCAAGTATAGAGCCAGGATTCTAAGCCAGAAGTTTTCTACGGGTCCAGGAAGACACTGGCTCCAGCTCAGACGGCTGGTTGGCAGTGACGTTACAGAGCCCGGTCTGACCCACCAGGCTCCAAAGCAATTTCTAGCATGATGGTCTCAGACTTGCGAACCACATCCCTATATCCCTAAGATCCAGTATACTCACTAAAGAAAGGGCAAGTCTCACAGGCAGACAGCACAACTTTCAAACCAAACCAAGTCCTCTCAATTTGGTGTGCACAGTGCATTTCTCTACCACCACATTCAGTAAGTGCTGTGCCCCAAGGCCTGCAGGGAAACCAATGTCTGCGATGTTTTCAGACATCCGAGACCCCATGTATTCTGCCTGCCTCACAGCTCTCCACAGCACACTGAGGTGTCTTTTCCGAACCACTCTCCTGGTATTTGACTACAAACTCAAAGTAGAGAAGTGCCTTTTGAGTGGAGTAACGGTCCAAAGGTCAACTGCAACAACACAAAGTCTCATTCTCTCCACACCCCAAGTCCCACAAATACTCAAGACCTGAGCCTAAAGCAAGGAAGTCTACAGTATAGGGATCAAGAAAGATGGGGTTGTCTATGCACCTTACTGATAACACCCCACCCCCACCCACCTGTCTAAGACACATACACTTGACTCAGGATTTACCTCTTCCTGACTGTTTGCCTGAAGGAAGATGCTTAATTTCTCCAAGCCCATTTGCTTGGCAAAATCTGACAGATATCGATCTACAGCAGCCTGACTCAATGTGGATTCAGTTAATACTCTCGAATGCTTACTGTTAGGGTCCAGGGCTGGGCACTGAAAACAGAGACCACAAGGACCTCACAGGCTAGTAGGAAACACAAAATCTGCAGTTGTATGTTACACCTTGTACAAAGTTCTAAGCCATAGGGAAAGAGGTGACAGAGTCCTTTCTACTAGAGGGGTGTGCATGTATGTGTGTGATAGAAGGGCTTGCATAATAGGGTTCTGAAGGATGAACAGGAGTTTTCTAAATACACTAAGAGGAGAAAATAAAACGTAAGGGAACGGCGTAAGAAACAGAAGTAAACAACTATGTATATCTGAAAAGCAGCAAGAAGTTTGCTGTGTTTTGGGAAGCAAAGAAGTATAGATATCAAGATAGCAATGAGCTATATGGTCCAGGACCTTGCTACATAGCTCAAGAGAAAGAATAGTCAAAGCCTCAACAGCTACCCTCTTGGTTCCAGTGCTCTTCCTGTCAGAATGCGCACCCTGTGACCACAGTTTCCTGTGTCTTTGATTTAAGAGTTCCTCTCCTGGCCCTGACAGTAAGGCATTTCTGTCCCACAGATTATAACTCACTCTGGGCTATTATTCAGCTCCCCAGCCCTGGCCCTGCTGCAGTTAGTCCAAACATAATATCCTTCATGCATATATTATCTGTCTCCCTATTATCTGGAATCATTTCGGAATTAAATTTCAGTCCTGCAATATTGGCTTCAGGAGCGGCACGCTTTATGGGCTAGTCAAAGGTTAGAATACCAATCAAAATAACAGTGCCGATGCAGCGAGACATTTTAATATTCCAAAACCCGGTAATTGTAAAAGGACATAATATTTTTTCCCTGATTACCCCAAAGGCAACACATGTTAACAAGGCAAGGGAAGGAGTGAAAGGAATTTCAGAGTTCAGACAGCTGTAAGACATATTTAAAGGAAAAGCCCAGGCTGGGCACTACACCATGGGGGCAGGGCAGCAAGAAGAAAGGAGACATTCCCTGTGGCTCTGGCAGCTGATGCTGAACACCGGAGTTTCCCTTCTCTACTTCTTGACTAGACTTCAAGAGCTTAGCCCCAGGCATACATAGTGCAGAGAGTGGGCTGAGGGGAAAGAACTCAGAAACTGGAGTCCTGAGGCCTGGGTTCTAGGTCCCACTCACAGGTCAGCAACAGCTGCTCAAAGCAGCCCAGGCACCCTCTACAAGCCAGCTTCTGACCACATACCTGTGTTCTACCATGCCCTCATTCCCACCTGGGGCTATGTGTCCTGCACCCTGTGCTTAGCCTGCTTGCTCTTCAAAGATGGCCAGAAGTCTTGGGTATCCAACCCAGACTGTATACTGGCCATGGACAATCCCAAAGACCTGGACCACAATCCCCGCCTGGTTCTGCCCATAGGACTCAAAACTCCGCCATTAGTGCAAGCTTCCATCTCCGAGCACTGAAGGGCTTCTAGGTCCTCATATCTCTGCTTTCACTTGAGGTCTGCTCTTGTTTTGTCAAATGAGCTTCTCAACAGTCCTAACAGAGGGGGGCTGTGCTTGCCCCACTCAGCCCCTTTCTACAAAGGGTCCAAACAGCAACCTGAGGAGCTCGCTCTGGGTCACTCCTGACCGCTGGCTTCCCCGCTGGCTCAGGCACTCACTGAAGCAGCAGATCTACAGCACTGAGACCTGCTGACCCAATGTTGGCCCCCAGCAAAGAACTTCATTAAGGCCGAGAACTTATTCCTCCATAAGCCCTTAATTTATTACTGCCCTGACTGGGACTCTGAATGCTCCAAGGTCAGAAAAAGTCACAATCGTAGATTTCATTCTTCCCTTCAGCAGTTTCTTCTTCCATCCCCTCCCGGAGACTGTCGGAGACACAATGTTTCTTGGAGAGACCACAAAAGCTCTTTCTCCTCTTTCTCCTCTTCCTTTCCACTCTCCTCAGATGTCTGGCCCTAAGCTCACCCTTTCAGAACACACAGAAAACACAGCAGGACATGGAGTTCAGGTAGCAATGGGAAAGTAGAGCTACAGTCTACACCCTGCTTTTATCTGACTGTTTGATTCTAGACAGCCCCTATCCCCCAAGTGCCGGACAGGACTGGATAACCAGCCTGCTTGCCCAACTCAGATTCCTCCTAAGGCTGCCTGCTTACTTTCTACACAAAGACCACCTAGGCAGGCTGTGGCGTGAGAGAGAATTCCTGATGGTTATGAGTATGTATACACACAGCTGCACAGCTTGGTCTGCATATACTGAACTGTTTGTATGTGTGTAGGCATGCACTTATACATTCATTTGTACCTATGTGTCATGCATATGCACTGGGTAAAGCCCATTTTCTGCATTCATGTGTATATCCACACATCTTTCTGGGTGTATTTCAACCAACCTTTTTGTTTCATAATTCCTCATTTAGAACAACATTCTTTCTACTCAGCCTTAACCATTACTTCTGTGGCTATACTTTAGAAATTTGCCAATATCTCGGGTTTTTTTTTTAATCATTAATTCAAATATTCTACTTTTTTTTTTTAAGTCAGAGTCTCATGTAACTTAGGCTAGCCTCATACTTGCTATGGATTCAAGGGGTCCCGGATGACCATCAACTTCTCCCTCCCCAGCACTGAAATGACAGATGCCCAGTGCCACCCTTGGCTTTTACACTGGTGCTAGGGGTCTTCATGCTGGTGTAGCAAGCACTTTACCCCCGAGCCACTTCCCTAGTCCTTTTTTTCCCCCCCCTGAGATAGAGTCTCACTCTATAGACCAGGATAGCCTGGAACTTGCAGCGAACCTTCTGCCTCAGCCTCCTGGGTGTTGGGATCCCAAGCAGCAGCCACTACACACCCCCCTGCTGGCCCTGACATCTGGCACACTGCCCCTCATGTCAGCAGGGCCTACCTGCTTTGCCCACACCCAGCTGAGCCTTCCTCTTTTCAATATCCATCTTAGATCCCTCAGTCTTTCTTGTTAACTGCTGCCTTGACAGTTATCTTTTAACTCCCTGTTCTTTTTATCACAACTCCTTACAGAAAATCTCCACCCCTGACAAACCTAAGTCCCCCTTTCTCCACACTTACCCCAATCTGCTGAGCTCTGCTAAGGAGGATCAGACCTCTGAACAGAGTGGCTCTGCTACAAACTAATGTCACTGACCTGTCTGGACCCTCAACACCGCCTCTACCTCCTCTGCCCTCAAGTTAGCTCCCACGGTAACTTACCAAAGGGATGCACTCCTCTCTTACTTCCCCCTGAGCCCTCACAGAACTCCCTATTAGTTGCTAGCAAATGATTTACCTACTTGTCTCACAGGGAAAAACAAACGTCACCAAGTCGTCAGATGGTGTGCTGGTTGGTTTTTTTTTTTTTCTTTTTTTGTCGGCGTCACACAAACCTATACATCATGAAGAAGCAATCAGAATTGAGTAAATGCCTCCATAAGGCTGACCTGTAGGCAAATCTGTGGGACATTTTCTTGATTAAAGAAGGATGTTGGAGGGTCCAGCCCACTGGGGGCAGCGCTACACCAGGGCAGGTGGTTCTGAGGTATAGAAGAAAGCAAACTGAGCAAGGCATTTCATAAATCAATAAGCACTGCTCTTGCACAACCTCAGCATCAGACCCTGCCTTGGCATCTCTCGATCAACTCTGAATTGGGATATGTAAGCCACATAATCACCTTCTTCCTCCAAGTTGCTTTTGGTTCTCCTCATCCTCAGAGCCATAGAAACTGACACCAGGATCATGGGGTACTGCTGTGATAGACAGGGCTATGTTGTCTTTGGGAGGACTATTAGGGAGATTTTGGAAGTTTGTGTTCGAAACTCACTGACCTGTTCTGTGAGAGCCTGGAAGAGGATGTGGAGAACAGTGCAGATAAGGAGGATTAGCTTGTTCCAGAGAGAAGTTTCTTCAGAAACTTTAATGGAACTGTTTATGTGATACTACAAAAATTATTTGATTAGCCAATTTTATTAAGTTATATTTACTCATTTATTTGTGTCTGTGCACATGGGGTGGGGGGAGTGCAGCTAGAGGACGATGTACAGCAGCTGGTTCTCTTTTCACAATGTAGGTCCCGGTCATCAAATTCAGAGGTACCTTTAACTACCACACCATCTCACCAACCCTGTTAATGTGATATTTTGAATTGAGTAGATGCAGTTATGGTCATCAGGGGCTAAAGAGTCTGCTGTGGTTAAGAGGAGATGAACATCGTTAAGACAAAATTTTCTGAGAGTATTTCCTCAGGGCAATACTTTTCCTGGCAGTCAAACTTGGTAATGTTTAAAAGTCTCCCACATGTTTCTGGTTTTGGGAGCAAGAAAGCTGAAAAATTAAAAGGGTCATGAAGAAAAGCTGAAGCTTGGCACTGTGTGTCAGGGTTGGAGTCACTGAGGAGAGGTCACCTGCAGGAGAGGCCAGCACACTGAGATGCCAGAGTTGTGGGATGAATAACAAACACAGGCGTTCAGAGGAGCCAGCTTAAGGCTACCAGAGAAGTGTTTGTACTATGGATGGCAGAGACTGAGACATGGTGCTACCAAGGTGCCCTAGAAGATCATGAGTCCTGGATACAAATAAAGGGATACAGAATTATTTACACTACTGGAGTTTGATTTTGCCTTTATTGTGACTGTGCCCTGGTTTTTCCTTCTTGGCATAAGAAAGATATAACTTACTTTATATTTTATAGGAGCCCACATTGTAAGTGCTGGTCTAACTGGATGTCTGCATGGTAGAAGAACACAATCAGACCAATATCTATTACCCTATACAAAACTCAAGTCCACATGGATCAAAGACCTCAACAAAAAACTGGAGAAAGTGGGGAACTGCCTTGAACTCATTGATATAGAAGACAAATTCCTGAACAAAACACCAACAGTTCAGGCACCAACATCAACAACTAACAAATTTGACTTCATGAAACTGAAAAGCTTTTGCAAGGCTAAGGACATTATCAATAAGACATAACAGCTGCCTGCAGAATGGGAAAAGATCTTCACCAACCCTACAACTGACAGAGGGATAATATGCAAAATACATAAAGAACTCAAGAAAGTAGATACCAAAGAACAAAATGACCCAATTAAAAAATGGGGTACAGAGCTTAACAGAGCATTCTCAATAGAGGAATCTCTCAGTGCCAAGAAGCACTTAAAGAAATGTTCTACGTGCTTAGTCATCAGGAAAATGGAAATCAAAAAGACTCTGAGATTCCATCTTACACCTGACAAAAGCTCAAGCAATAGCACATGTGGCGGGGAACACTCCTCAATTGTTGGTGGGAGTGCAAACTGGTACAAACACTTTGGAAATCAATTTGGCTGTTTCTTGGAAAATTGGGAATCATTTTACCCCAAGACCTAGCTATACCACTTGTGGTAGTTAATATTACCACAGAGGTTCTTCCCTAGTTTCCCTTCTATTAGTTTCAGTGTGTCTGGTTTTATGTGGAGATCTTTGATCCACTTAGAATTGAGCTTAGTGCAAGGAGATAAGAATGGGTCAATTTGCATTCTTCTGCATGTTGACCTCCAGCTGAGCCAGCACCATTTGTTGAAAAGGCTATCTTTTTTCCACTGGATGGTTTTAGCTCCTTTGTCAAAGATCAAGTGACCATAGGAGTATGGATTCATTTCTGGGTCTTCAATTCTGTTCCATTGATCTACATGCCTGTCACTGTACCAATACCATGTGGTTTTTAACACTATTGCTCTGTAGTACAGCTTGAGGTCCGGGATACTGATTCCCCCAGAGGTTCTTTTACTCTTGAGAATAGTTTTAGCTATCCTGGGTTTTCTGTTATTCCAGATGAATTTTTGAATTGCTCTTTCTAACTCTATGAAGAATTGAGTTGGGATTTTGATGGGGATTGCATTGAATCTGTGTATTACTTTTGGTAAGATGCTCATTTTTACTATATTAATCCTGCCAATCCATGAGCATGGCAGATTTTTCCATCTTCTGAGGTCTTCTTCAATTTCTTTCTTCAGAGACTTGAAGGGAAACTAGGGAAGAACCTTGAACATATGGACACAGGGGAGAATTTCCTGAACAGAACTCCAATAGCTTATGCTCTAAGATCAAGAATAGACAAATGGGACCTCACTAAATTACAAAGTTTTTGCAAGGCAAAAGACACTGTCAAAAAGACAAAGCGGCAACCAACTAACTGGGAAATGATCTTTACCAACCTTACATCCGACAGAGGGCTAATATCCAATATATACAAAGAACTCAAGAAGTTAAACTCCAGAGAGGCAAGTAACCCTATTAAAAAATGGGGTACAGAGCTAAACAAAGAGTTCTCACCTGAAGAATATCTAATGGCTGAGAAGCACCTAAAGAGATGTTCATCATCCTTAGTCATTAGGGAAATGCAAATCAAAACAACCCTGAGATTCCATCTCACACCAGTCAGGATGGCTAAGATCAAAAACACAGGAGACAGCAGTTGTTGGCGAGGATGTGGAGAAAGAGGAACACTCCTCCACTGCTGGTGGAATTGCAAGCTGGTACAACCACTCTGGAAAGCAGTCTGGCGGTTCCTCAGAAAACTGGGCATGACACTCCCAGAGGATCCGGCTATACCACTCCTGGGCATATACCCAGAGGCTTTACCTGCATGCAATAAGGACACATGCTCCACTATGTTCATAGCAGCCTTATTTATAATAGCCAGAAGCTGGAAAGAACCCAGATGTCCCTCAACGGAGGAATGGATTCAGAAGATGTGGTATATCTACACAATGGAATACTACTCTGCAATTAAAAACAATGAATTCACGAAATTCCTAGGCAAATGGTCAGATCTTGAAAATATCATCCTTAGTGAGGTAACCCAATCACAAAAGAACACACATGGTATGCAGTCACTGATAAGGGGATATTGACCCAGAATCTCGGAATACCCTAGACACAATCCGCATATCAATAGATTTCTAAGAAGATGGAAGGAGAGACCCCTGGTCCTGGAAAGACTGGATGTAGGGGAACGCCAGGACAGAGTAACGAGAGGGGGTTGAATGGAGAAAAGAGGGAGGGAAGGGGGCTTATGGGACTTTCGGGGAGGGAGCAAACGGGAAAGGGGAAATGATTTGGAATGTAAATTAAAAAAATAAAATAAATTAAATTAAAAAAAAATATTACCACAGAGAGTGATGCTATTAGGAGGTTTTACTGTTAGGAGTGTGTCACTGTGGGGGTGGGCTTTGAAGCTCTGCTCAGTGCAGAAAAGGTAGTTTTCTCCTGTTTGCCTTCAGAACAAGATGTAGAACTCTCATCTCTTCCAACACCATGCCTGCCTGGATGCTGCCATGATTCCTCTCATGATAATAATGGACTGAACCTCAGAACCTGTAAAGCCAGCCCCAATCAAATGTTGTCCTTATAAGAGCTGCCTTAGTCATGGTGTCTCTTTACAGCAATGGAAACCCTAACCATTGACACTGTTCCTGGGCACATACCCAAAAGATGTGCCACTGCACCACAAGGATACTTGCTCAACTCTGCTCATAGCTTTATTCGTAATAGCCAGAAACTAGAAACAACCCAGATGTCCTTCAACTGAAGAATGGATAAAAAAAAAATGTGGTATACCTACACAATGGAGTATTACTCAGCTATTAAAAACAAAGATATCAAGAAATTTGCAGGCAAATTGACAGAACTAGAAAATACCATCCTGAGCAAGGTAACCCAAACCCAGAAAGACGCATATGATATGTACTCACATCTAAGTGGATATTAGCCATGAAGTTCAGGAAAACCATGCTACAATTCACAGACCCAAAGAAGCTAAGTGATAAGGACAGCCCAAGGGAGGATGCCCGAATCTTACTCAGAAGGGGAAACAAAACAGTTATTGGAGGTGGATGGGGAGGAGGGAATGAGGAGAAGCCCTGAGGATGGGGATCAGGTATGACGAGGGGGGTACAGGAGAGAGCTGGGAGTGAAAACCGCAATGGATGGACATCTCTGGGACAGGGGAGGTTCTGAGAGTCTATGAGGGTGACCATAGCT
Source organism: Tokudaia tokunoshimensis (assembly GCA_036184795.1). Taxonomy (NCBI): domain Eukaryota; kingdom Metazoa; phylum Chordata; class Mammalia; order Rodentia; family Muridae; genus Tokudaia; species Tokudaia tokunoshimensis. The sequence goes on along the minus strand of BTHU01000005.1, from coordinate 100,998,766 downwards.
GAAACTCCTACCAGCAGGGGATATGGAGACTGAAGTGGCCACCTCCCATAACCAGGCAGGTCTTCCAGTGAACGGAGGGGTACACCAACACACCCATAAAACCTTCAACCCAAAATTTGTCCTACCTACAAGATGCTCAGGGATAAAAAGTGAGCAGAGACTGAGTGAATGGCCAACCAATGACTGGCTAATTTGAAATACATCCCATGTAAGATATGGGATGTAAGATATCCTTGACACTATTAATGATACTTTCCTATGCTTGCAGACAGGAGCCTAGCATAACTATCTCCTGAGAGGCATCATCCAGCAGCAGATGAGGCAGATGCAGAGGCCCATAGCCAAACATCAGGCAGAGTGTGGTGAGTCTTGTGGAAGAGTGGGGGGTAGAATTGAGAGAGCTGGAGGAGTCAAGGACACCACAAGAAGACCTACAGAGTCAACTAACCTGGATCCATAGAGAGTGAACTACCAACCAAAGAGCACGTGCGGCTGGACATAGGCCCCTTAAATATTTGGAGCAGATGTTCAGCTAGGTCTTCAAGTGGGTCCCCTAGCAATTGGAGCAGGGCCTCTGCTGCCTGCCATTGGATCCCCGTCCCCTAAGAGAACTAGCTAGTTGGACCTAAGTGGGAGAAGATGCACTTAGGCCAGCTGTGACTAGATGCCCCAGGGTGGGGTGGTACCCAAGGCAGGGATGAGGGCTTCTCCTTCTCTGAGAAGAAGAGGAAAGAGTAATGGGGGTTAGAATAGGAGGAGAGAAGGGCTGGGGCGGAGCACAATTAGGATGTAAAGTGAGTGAATGAATGAATGAATGAATGAATGAATGAACAAAAAATACTTTGGATTTTTAAAGAAGCTGTGGATATTTCAAAGAAACTGAACTCTTAAAGTGTTTGAATTTTTAAAGATTGGAACTTTTGAAAGTTGGAATGTGCTTTATAATACTGATATGAGATCTTGGGGATGAACAAGAAAGGAAGGGTTATGGTTTATAAGTAATATGTTTGTGTTTCAAGTTGACAAGGGGACAATTGTGTTGATTAGCTTGGCATCTGAACTAAGAAAATGCCTTTATCAGATTGGCCTATAGGCAAGTTTGAAACATTTTCTTGATTATAAATTAATATGGGAGGGCCCAGCCCACTAGGGCTGTACCATCCCTGGCAGATGGCCCTGGAATGCATAAGAAAGCTGATGGAGCAAGGTGATAAAACCCATCAGTAAACCGTGTTCCTCCATAGCAGCTGTTTCAGTTCTTGCCCATAGTTTCCTGCACTGGCTCAGTCAGTGGACTGTGACTTGTGATCTGTGAGCCAAATAAACACTTCCCTTCCCCAAGTTGCTTTTGGTTTTTTGATTGTTTGGATTTTTTTTTTTTCCAAGACAGGGTTTCTCTTTGTGTAGCTCTGGCTGTCCTGAAACTAGCTCTGTATACCAGGCTGGCCTCGAACTTACAGAGCTCCCTCTGATCCCTATGCCTGGGCACCACCACAGTCTGGCCCCAGGTTGCTTTTGACTACTGTCTTAGTCACTGTTCTATTGCTGTAAAGAGACACCATGACCAAGGTAACTCTTCTAAAACAAAGTTTTTAATTGAGGGTTTGTTTACAGTTTCAGGGGTCTAGTGCATCCCATTATGGCAGAGAGCATGGTAACAGCCAAGTGTGGTTCTAAAAAAGTAGCTAAGAGCTACCTCCTGATAGAGAGAGAGAGAGAGAGAGAGAGAGAGAGAGAGAGAGAGAGAGAGAGAGAGAGAGAGAGAGAGAGAGGGAGGGAGGGGAAGGAGGAGGAGGAGGAGGAGGAGGAGGAAGGGGGGAGGGAGAGGGAGAGGGAGAGACAGAGACAGAGAGATATCCAGCCACCCTGGCTTGGGTTTTGAAACCTTAAAACATACTTTTCTTCAGTAAGGTCACACTTCCTAAACCTTCTCAAGTAGTGCCACTCCCTGATGACTAAGCATTCAAACATATGAGGCTCTGGAGTCATTCTTATTCTAACTACCAGAGTCATCATCTTCACCACAGCAATGGAAAGCAAACTGAGCCAGATGAAGTTAGCTCAGCTTGTTATCACAAGTCAGCAAGCTGCCTGACATGGATGTGCTCCCATCTTTGCTTTTTCTCCTCTCAGGATGAGTAGAGAGCAGTCTTCCATCTCCTCTCCCCTTCTTAGAGGCATCCGGATGCCTCTGCACCTCAGCTTGGCTGGCCTCCTCCAAATAAAGCCTTGCACGTCAAATCCTACCTCAGCCATGTAACGGAACACCACACCTCTGGCCTGTTCTCTCTTCTTCAGAGTCACAGCTCTCTCACCTTCTTGTTGCCTTATCTATGCCCCATCACTGGCTGTATCCCCATCCTTATTCTGCACTCACAAGCTCTCACGAGCGTCAGGAGGCTCCAAGTCTCAGTATCCATATAGACTGCCTTCCTGTTACCTCCCTGCGCCCCTCATTGCCTGCCCCCCAACTGTAAACACCTATCTCGGCCTCTGGGATGCCACCCCCAAGGCCCCTCTGTGTCTGTACCGTGAAGTCTTGGGTTTTGCCGTATACTGGTATGAAGGCATCATCACTCTATGCTCAGGAGGCTACAAGGATTAGACAATGTAGTACTGATGCCAAGTATCGGGCCCAGGGCTGTTCAATACAAATGCAATGCAAGTGCACAAGAGAGCTGAAGTTTTATAATGGTCATTATGGAACATTAAAGGACAAAACACATTAGTGCTGGAGACTTGGCTCAGTGGTTACGACCACTAGCTGATCTTCCAGAGGACCTAGATTTTTTTTTTCAGCAGCCCCAGGGGGCTCACAACCATCTGTAGCTTCAGTTCCAAGGGATAAGGCCCTCTTTTGGCCTCTGTGGGACCTGCACACATATGGTGCACACACATACATGAAACCAAAACACCATACACATAAAAAAAGATAAAGGCTTAAATTTTTACTTTAAATATAACATGAAATTATTTAATCAATTAATATATCCAAATATCATTTTAAACATGACAGCAGCATAAACATTAGGAGATATTTTGTCTTTTTTCAAACTAAGTCTTTTTTCAGATTAAGTCTATTAATAATATCACATCTCAGCTAGGAAACAAAACCTTTATCAGAAATAATGTTTTAGATTTTGAAAAATTAACCATTTAAAATGTAGCATCTCTAACTCAAGTGCCTCTAAACATACGCAAATTTTCTCAAATAAAATTTTAATTCAAATTGATTAAAACTTAATACAAATTAAGATTCATCTCCAAGTGATCTACTGCCAAGTGCCAGTGGAAACTCTAACAGGCAGCATAGACACTAATGTCTGAATTTCGATCCTCCCCAAACTCCATGTTAAGATTTAATTAACTTCTACTATAATAGTACTGAGAGACAGGGCTTTTAAGAGACAATTAGGGCATGGGAACTGTCCATGTGAATGGATCAGTGCTATTGCTCCAAAAGAGCACTGGTTTAAGAGTGCAGCTCTTGTCCTCTGTGTCTTCTATACTCTCCTGTCATATGAAACCTTACCATGATGCAACCAGAAGGTCCTTACCAGATGATGCCTCTGGAGCTCAATTGTCCCAGCCTCCACCACAACTGTGAGCCAAATAAATTTTCATTGTTTATAACTTACCAAGTCTGTAGTGCTCTGCCAAAGCATCAGAGAATGGACGCAGACAATGGGTGTAGAACATAGCATGCAGTCAGTAACCAGCATCTATTTCTATTAGACAGCTTCCTCCTGACTCTTCCTTCTCTACCTGGCTAATGTGCTATCTCAGGGTTTCACTTTGCTCTCATTTTCACCCTATATACACTTCTCTGGCAATACCATTTCTCTCCATGTTTTCACTAGTTATTCATATATCAAGAACTTGTCTGACTCAGTACCTCTTACCAGACCTTCACCTTTAGCACTAGATGGTCAACTACCTCTTCAACAGAGCCATAAGAATTGCTCAGACATCTTAATCTAACAGTCCTAAATCAAGTTGTTCTCTTTATCTTAAGCTTCTCCTCTCCTCACACAGAAAATTCATTCTAATTTACCTACATGCTCAATCATAAACTCTAGAGTCATACAGACTACTTCTTTCACTCCTAACTCTATCAACTAATCATCATTTCCTGTCTGTTCCATAGTCAGTGCTGCCATAACACTCACTTTCAAGGAATGTAACTGATGTATTAACGAATAATTAAGCATAATGCCAAATTTGCATTTGTTTCTGTCATGTTTCCCAATGATATACTAGATGTGTCAGATGTAACAGTATATACCTCTAATCCCAGCACTTGAGAGGTGAAGGCAGGAGAATTTCAAGTGCTATGCCTGCCACCCTGGGCTACGCAGTGAGATCTGGACTCACAAAGATAGAGGAGATAAAGGAAGCTAAACTTGCCCGCACAGAGAACCCTGTGAGATCATTTAAAATGCATGCATGCATATCTACAACGTCTAACAGTCACTAACACCACCATACATGTCATAGCCACATCCTTCTGGTTACAATTTCCTATGGGATTTCAATTCTTTATCTCACCACTTCACAATAACTCACCAACTATAGTCCTTATATATTTCTACATGCAAACTCTAGACTTATTTTTAGCCAAAGTAAAGTACTATATTTATTATAGAATGTATGTACTTCTAATCATTTAATTACGAGACTATAGTATCTTTCTTTTTTTTTTTTTTTATTGGTTTTTCGAGATAAGTTTTCTCTGTGTAGCCCTGGGCTGTCCCTCACTCTGTAGACCAGGCTGGCCTCTGCCTCCCGAGTGCTCCACCACCTGGCACATCTTGCTTTGCTATGCTACTATGGAGTTTCTGTGTGCTGTACTCCCTAGGTCACTTCTACTGCATGACTTTCCTTAGTGTAAGAGATTTTGTTGTTTGGTTTGGATTTTGAGACAAGGTCTTACTCTATAGCCCAGATTGGTCTTTCACTCTCAGCTCAGGCTGGCCTTGAAGTAAAGACCATTCTCCTGTCTCAGCCTTCCAAGTGCTGGGATTACAGGCCTGTGTAGCCACATCCAGCTGGACTATAACATGAGACTGTCTGTCTCAAAATAAAACAAAAAAGCAAATGAAATAAAATTTACTTCTACTAGCTCCTGTTTATCCTAAAAGTAAGAGCCAGAACCCGAAGAGTCTACCAGCTCCAGCCTCCCCTCTATTACCTCACCTCATGTGGCTCGCCTCTGCTCACGTCCCTGGGCCTCGGCAGTCACTCATTCAGTAAATGACAATTAAGTTGCTCTGTACTGTGAGCCATCCAATGTGACAGGGATAGAACAATGAACAAGAAGCAGAAATTCTGTCTTTCTGTTTTTTATAAAAATAGCAGGCTTCTCTTCACCTTAGGGCCTCACCATATGCTGCTTCCTAAGGTTGGCCAGTTCTTCCTTCTGTTGATAATTCAGATATCCTTCCTCAGTCTCCACCTCAATAAATCCAGTTCTTTTATTATATGATCTACAACTTTTAACTGTCTGAACAGGTTATTGAATAGAAGTCGTATGATCTATAACAGTCACCTTTTTTGTTATATTCCTAGAACTTAACACAATTCCTGGCACACAGAAGGTACTCTGAATGTGTACTTATGGATAAGATAATATTATGTCTTTGTGCTTTATGGGTATATGTATATAAATATATTTATGTGTATACATATTTTCAAGTATTTCTGCAGATGACTGTTTATATGAACACACACACACACACACACACACACACACACATGCATTCCACTTATTCCGTAGTAACATCTATAATCTCCTGGAAAGAGCTGGGAGCAGGACTTCAAGTTTTCTTTAAGTTGACAGCTCAATAAAAACCTAAGCTCATTCAATAGCATGCCAAATGTCAGCCAATAGTGACTTTTGCCACTCTGCTATGGGGGAAGTAGGTAGCGGTAGGAGATTTCAAAACACAGCTGGTGAAAAGTTACTCTTTCGAGGCAGCCCGCAGTTTCTAAAAAGGAGAGAAGAACTGAGAAGAGAGTATTTCAGTTCTTCTCAGACTAGGAGGCCTTAGGGAAGTGAGATGCTGAGCTCATATCTAGTAACTGACATAGTCACACACCTGGAACACAGTGTAGCTGGGGCTGGAGAGGAAACCCCTTTTTTTCCTCAGGCCTGTATGGACTATCTCATAAGAAGCAAACACAGGGCCAACTGAGACTAGAGTCCTCAGTTTCCCTCTAAGCCCATTCCTTCCTTCCATATTTTGGCATCCCAGTGGAGAATAGATTGAAGTCTCAAGATGGCCTGAAGCACCAAGGTGACCTAGTGTTACTATATGGGTCAGCTGCTCCCCTGCCCTTCTGCCTAGAAACCTAAAGGCAGAGAGCTACCAAACACCAACAAGTTTAGTGAACTTCAGAGTAATTGTTCATGGTCAGTGCCTGCCTCGCCTGGCCGGGCATTCACATTGCATTTGTTGAGACCAGCAAGCAGACTCAGACGAGCTCTGACAGTTGGCACACTGTTTTCCTGGACAGCATGTCTATCTACACAGGCATGCCTAGCTCTACTCAGGACAGTCTCTATGAAGCTAGTTCTCAATGAAGAGGCGGCCAGCAAGTATACATACTCTGAGTCTAGCTGACCCCAGTCCAGCCCCACTGAGGACACAGGCAAGAACCAGGCTCTGTCTCTGCGCTCCAGATGGACTGGAGTAACAGCTTGGACCTATTTCCAACTGAGTTAACTGATATCCCAAGTCCAGGGAGCCTCACAGCAAGAGAAGCTTAGCAGAAGTGATGTCTGAGCCACATCTTTAAGGGGCAGGCATATATGTCTGATGATGATGATGATGATGATGATGATGATGATGAAGAAGAAGAAGAAGAAAGGGGGGGGATGCATGGCTCTCTCATGCAGAGAGCCAACCAGATCAAGGCTCAAAGGCAGGACAGAGCCTAGCTTCTTCAGTCAAAAATGAGAAGTAGTGTCAGAGTGCAAAGGACACACGCTAGGGGAAAGCAGGACAAAACATGGAATCATGGCCAAGGCCGCCTCCATGTGGAGCAAATACTTACGAAATTAGTTGCCCCACTATTCTTCCACGTTACCTTCATCCACACACAGCAAAAGCAGTCTGCTCTTTCTGCCTCCAAGCCAGTCTCCCCCCTGCATACCCTCTTGTTTAAATACCCATTATGAAACCCCCATCTTTACAGTACCTACTGTGACCCCTCAGTAGCCTCCCCTCTCTAAGACTACAGCTGTGGCCTCCCTTCCTCTAGATTCCTAGGGTCACTAAGCTGACTGGTAGCGTCAAGTAGACCGAGGCTACTCCAGGGCTGTTTTTCTCTATCTTTCTTCTAATAACCTGGGCCTCCTGGAGCAATAACTCCTCTAGCGCAAGGAAGCAAGAAGCCATTCCTGTATTCTCTCTTCTGCTTATCTAGAACTACAGCATATGCCAGGGAAGGCTGGTTTTCTGGGTGACTCATTCTCTCTCAGGGAACTACCCTAACTATGCAAGGTCCTTTTGAGGCCCACAATCCCACACTAACTCTATAGGTCGACAATGCTGTATTACTGCCAAGATCCTCCTTCATGCTCCAAGGGTTCTAGTTTCCACTGTCCTCCCCATACATGAACAAGGCTCTGCTAGAGTCAGGGGAAACCAAAATCATCTTAGGCAACCCCTCTTCCTAACTAGAGGCACAGAGACCACATTCAAGAATGTGTATATTTTTTTTGTGTGTGTGTGTGTGTGTGTGTGTGTGTGTGTGTGTGTGTGTGTGTGTGTGGAGAGAAAGAGAGAGAAAGAGACAGACAAACAGACTGCTGTAGTAGGTGGTTCTGATGCTAAGGTCCTGTTCCCCAATTAATCGATCAATAAAGATGACTTGCTGGGCGGAAGGAAAGAGTCAGGACTTCTGGGTCCCTGCAGGAGGCTGAAGGAAGCAGGAAGAGAAAGGGAGAAGTTCACCGTGCTTCGGAGGTTGAAAAGGTGACCAGCCCTGTGAGATCTCAGGCGGAGTGACCACAGGGAGGTTAGAAACCCAACTAAGTGGAGGGCAGTTTTGGGTTGCTGATCAAGGAGAAGGTAACTGAGCGACGAAAGTTGAGGGCAGATTTAATTTAAGGTGCTGAGCTGGGAGTGAAAAGAAAGGCGTGAGATAGCCGAGGAAGGCTTAGAAGAGCCCAGCAATTGAGCCAATAAGGCAAGCTGAAAATAAGCTTGTGTGTGTGTGTGTGCGCTTGCGTGTGCGTATGCGCACGCACACATGTGTCTTTCATTCGTGGATCTGAAGGAACCTGGGCAGGGCTGGGAGCAAGGTATGCCTAGAGCTTAAAGCAGGGTAGCAAGAACTATGCACAACAGACTGCCTTCTGAAAAGCTCAACTAGGACCATATTTCTCCTAGTGACAACACAGCTCAGCCCAGAGATTCAGAAGAAAAATGCCCTATGTATGTTTGGAAGACACCAATAGTATTCCACCCAGCAGCCTGACCCTCAGGCAGCTTCCCACACCCCAGAAATATCAATGGTTCAGTGCATATTACCCAGGGAAGAGAAAGGGGGATAACTGAGAAAAGAAACAAAAAGACACAAGAGTTGGAGGAGGGGAGGTGTGTGAAGGACAGGAGAACCAAAGGCCCTGGGTGGAGCTCATATGGTACCTTCTTTAGATTAATCCACTGCTTGAAGTAATCCGCCACTGGCAAGCCTAAATAATGGCACTGGCCTGGAAGCCTACAAGAAAGAGAAGAGAGAACAAGTTAGGAACATGCATGTCCCAAAATGTGGAGTCTTAAGCTACAATAAAAAAAAAAAAGTCTACATAACAGAGACCACAAGGATCAACAAATCAGCAGGGGGCCCACCTAAGGAAGATATTCCACCTCCAACACCATGGATACTGGACTTAGAGCCATTCCACAGAACCAAATATGTTTCAAGAGATATTACATATAATAACATCAGCTGCTACTATTTCCTAATTTGCAAAGTATACTTTTTAAACACATTAAGGTCTTTACTCCTATCTGTCCTCAAACTGATCCTGTGAGGTAGGTACTGTTGTCTATTGTGGTCTCCCTGAATCATATTATTTCCTACTCTTCCTTTGATATTCCTTATCCTTTATGTTTTAGAAACTAATTGCTAAACTCAGTATTTCAGAAAAATCACACTGAGTTCTGGGTAAAAAGAAGCCACCAGAAGCAAGAGGAACACAGGGGGCCTGATCAGAAAAAGGCAGGCAGTCCTTGTCTAATTTTCCTGTAGCTCACCTCAGCCACCTCCTGATGACTTTACTTGACATAGGTCAGGAGTCCTGTTGGTTCTGGCTAGCGGTGGAGAAAGAGGAATTCCCTTTTCTGTTGGATTTCAGTGGTATATGACAGCTATAGATATTACCCCTGGTTAGGAAGGGTCTAGCTTAGTGGGATCCTGCCTGCCCCTCTCAAAGAAGTATCTATACCCCAGGAGCCACAGTGAGAACCAGAAAGGAAGATCATCTAAACAGTCATTCATATCTGAGCATGGCCCAGCAGGAACCCTGAGTGCCTCTCTATGTTCTATATCTGAGTGAAGTATGGAGGAAGAGATAATAATCTCACTCAGAAGCTCCATGCATGAAAATGTGAAGATTCAAGGAAAAGAATAGGGTTGCTGAGTGCTCCTCTCAATGTTCCAGCCCTGTGTCTCCAAGCATATACAGCACAAACACAGCAAGGCCCAAAGAGCCAGAGCTAGAACTTGAACATCCAGGTGTCTCACGGGAAGATAGCTATACACATAATCTATCTATATCTATCACATAATCCTACCTCAGAATACAGCACACAAGGTGGATTAGAGTGGTCACCATTGCGTATACAAATGAGGAAACAGATTCAGTAAAGAAAAAAGGATTTGCTCAATCATGTAACAAACCAAAAATAGAACTAGAAATGGACTCCTCCAGAGCTTCTGAATGGCAAGTGACAACGGCACATGTTCAACGAGAGACCTTGACTCATCCCGGAGAAGGCAAAGCTTGGAAGCTTATAGAGGTGGGTAGGATGGAGTTTACCACTCAGGGTTACAGTTTGGTTTTTTTGGTGTTGTCGTTGTTTTAACGCGATGTTCTAGGCATCTAAGGCTAAGATCAGAAGGTCCCAGTAGATACACGGCTCTACTACTTGGCAAACAGAAGGGCAAAGGTTCCTGGCACAAAGGGTAAAAATGCTGAGTTTTTACCAGAAATCGATCCCAAGGAAAAGAGCCACTGGCAGTGGTCCCTTAACTAGCCTGCGGGCATAAACGTGCAGGCAAGTTTATGGTGCCCAGGTCTCCATGCAGCTGGATTCGCTGGGCACAAAGCTCCTCAACTGCCCAAACATCATCTGGTCATGCTTATTATTGTTGCCCAATGAAATTTTATGCACCGAGTCCACAGGTGTGATTTCCCCTTCTTTATGAGGGGTCGGAATGACATCACTGATGGCCAATAGAAAAAAACCAATTATGTCCAGGCCATAAAAAGGAATGGGATTTTTTTCCCCCCACCAAATCAAAACTTCCCTCAGTTTCATGAATACAAGGGGGCCCCTTTTAAGGATACCCCTCACTCCAACACATGCATGGCAGTCCTGCCTATGGGCTCTAAAGCAAGGTACATGATTGCTCTTCAAATGGTGTGAGCCTAGAGGCAGAAGGGGCCCTACTTTGGCATTTACCATGGTCTTGCTCTGATCACACTGGCCCTTCAAGTCACCAGAATGAAACCTCAAACCTATCATCAGATGTTTCCCAGGATCCTTGCTTCTGATTGGCAGAAGTTAAAGAAGATGAGGTACTTCTTAAGTTTCCTGCTGATCGTTTAAATAATAAAATGAGAGCTTCTACTTTCAAGGAAGAGAACAATCTTGAAGGGCAGCACTGTTAGAAAATGTCTCCCCCCACAAACAGACAACAAAGCAAAGGGGGCCCCACCTCCCCACCCCAGCCTCATTCAGGCACCACCTGCAACTGAACGGCTCTGGTTTGGCCCAGACAGCCTTGATAGCAAACAGGTGTAGCTAGCTTTGTGCCAGCCAAAGTAGGGGAGTTGCTCATTAAGGAGCTCCCACAACCCAGCCCTTACTAATGGGTACAGCTAAGGTGGAACCATTGTAAGGAGGAGCTCAACTTTGAAGATTAGGTGAACAGAGCATGGGGGACCACTGCTAGGTTTGAGTCAAGGAGATCATGAGGTTTGACAGACAGGCCAAAAGGCAGGTCCAGCAAGAGAGCAGACACATGTGCTGAAAAAAGTTGTGGACATTACTCTTTAAATGCTTTTATCTCTTCAAAATGTAACCAATAAACCCACCTAGGGAGTGTGACTTAAAGAGGAGGGGACCAGCAGGCTGAAGTCATCATCTACTCCCATCTGCCTCAAGGGAGAGGCCATGGCACCTGGATCTCAGAGCGACTTGTCAGTCCCAGTGGCCAACAGCACTGAAATGTGTAGACATTGTTCATCTGTAGAAACCATTGTGTTCCTGGGACATATAGGCAAGGAATGCCTCAACTCATCAGTGGACCACGAAGGCACAGAGGCCCAGCCATCGAAAGGAGTGAGTCAGGAGAAGCCAGAGCAAAGCCCCTGCAAAGGGGCCCCTCCGAGGTACACACAGCTTGTTTCCATGCAGCCTCCTCACTCACCCATACAGTCTCAGAGCTGTCCTCCGTTTCAGAACTGCCACAATTCTCTATGACACTCTGTTAGTGAAGAGGTTGAGCCTCAGGAAGGACACCACACCACTGGAGCCCAGTCTGGTATATCACCCAGTCAGAGTGCCACAGTCTACATGGCATAAGTCTGCACCCAGCATATGCCAGTCACACCAACCTGGGCAGCACTTAGCTGGGGACACGGCTCTTTGTCTCTCCTGCTTCTATTCCCCACCCAGAGGAGATAAACAGAGCTCGGGTGATGAACAGCCCGCCTTTCACGATCACTTTTCCTCGAGTTGAAGAGAGTGGCTAGTGATGGATGGGCTGGAATTTGGTTATCAGGAAGGGCTGTCAGCTAGAGGTGCCCATCTCCTCCCCCACTACGCAGGGCATCATTACACTGTGGCATAGAGGTAAAATATGACCAAGGGGAGGGAAGGAAGAAAGAGGGGAAGGCTGGGCTTATACACGGAGCAAATTGAGCAACAATGAGAGCAGGCATGAGGCTGGAACGTTAGTTATCTGCCTGTGACACCTTTTATCTCTGCACAAATTGGTCCTTCCTCCCCCACTACATCCTCTTATACAAACAGAGGCAGACACAATGTGTCACCAGTGCAACAGCACAGCAATTTAACCCGAATTAGTAAGGGGGTCAAGCTAGGAAATAGGGGTTTCTCATTTCAACAGGTTCCTTGTCTCAACTCTGAACCACCACATCATAGAAAGGAGGGTGGAGAAAAAGCAGATTCATAATTGAATTCACTCACTTGGGCACTGCTGATGTATAAAAAAAATGAACACTCAAGCCTCTAAATACTTATCAAAGCTAGTTATCTTCCTTCTCCCGGTGAAATGCCATGTAGGAAGACTACATGGGCCTGCCCCAACCAGGCCTAGCACTCAAGGCTAGGAATCAGGAAGAAAGGGAACAAAGAAAAGCCACCCTAGCCAGAAATGGACGGCTAGAAGCCTGTAAGGCAGAGAGTGCTAGAGGCAGGAAAGATCAGGAACTACAGGATTACAGGTGCTGATAACATCAAAAGTGGACCTCGACAGCTCAAGAACACTCTTATGAGCCAAGAATTGTGGCACACACCTTTAATCTTAGTACTCAGGAGGCAGAGGCAGGTTAATCTCTGAATTCAAGTCAGAGCGAGTTCCAGGACAGCCAGGGTTTACACAGGGCTATCCTGTTGTGAAAAAACAAACAAATAAAAATCAAACAACAACAAAAAATACTTATGTCTATAGACCTCCTACCACCACCACCAAAAAAAAAAAAAAACCCTCTTGGTCTATCCTCCATTGAAAGGTATATAATATATTTTATGAGTAACCCCTCTGACAGACCAGTCCATCGTGTCTTGAATAGCTGCACTTTTGACAAAGACTTGATGAGAAAGGAGCCTGGCCTGCTCCTTAGTGACCTCCACTATGGTGAGACCTGGTGCTGGAAAGGCTCTCAATAGGTAGGCAGTGCACCACACCCCATACCTCACCCCAATCCTGCTTTAGCTCTACTGCAGTAATGTACAACTTATCAAGTGTACACTGAGCAAGCAACATCACCTTCATCACCTATTTAAAGTCAAGGGAAACAAACTTTGAAAATGGGCTCAGAGGAGATAGTTGCCTAGATCAGCAAACATTGAGCCTGCAAAGATTTGTGAAGATGTTTCTGGGCCAGATGAGGCTAAGTAAGGAAAAATGCTAGAAAAGTGATGGGCGGGTAAATGGCAAAGGGAAAAATTCTAGAATCACTCAGTAGCTTCAAAATGGATTGAGGGGAGGAGTTACAAGATAAAGGAGGAACCTAGGTACTTCTCTTTCAGGTTTAAAGACAAAGCACACAAGTACCAGGTACAAAAGCCAAGAGCCCCCTGCCCTCTCTAGACACAAAGTAGGAACCTTACTTGACCACCACACAGTTTTATGAGCACTGTTAAAACCTAAAACATGCTCAAATTAGAAGCTACTCAAACCTAGTTCCTATATTCAGAGGCTCCTAGGTTTATCTGGACGATAACCACAGCATAAACATAAGAGTCTAGTAGCAACTACTGAAGAAGAGCCTCCTTGGTCCTGGTAATGGAGAGCAACACCCTGTAGCACTGAAGAGACTCAGCTTCAATTCCCTGTTCAACAAGCATGTGCACTGTCCCTCCGCTCTTCTCCGACTGCCCACAGCTCTGGGAGAATGAACTGCTGACTTCTCGGCCCAGTCTGCCCCCACATTTGCTCCCATCCTCTGGGATATCTGCAGGTTACAATTCCAACCACAGGCTTCAGAAAGATGATACACTTGCTGAAGCCTGCTAAGGGTCAGGAGAGAGTAGTGTTTGAAATACCAGCATGACAGCTGGCTCCTTGTCTGTCTCCTCCTCACCAACCCCCTCCCCAAACTTGTCATGGTATAAGAAGTCTATAAGCAGCCATCAGATTTAAATATCAGTGTGCGTGCAGCAGCAGCAGCAGCAGCAGCACGAGAGGGTGAGGGAGCGGGAAGCAGGCAGTGAGCTCCTGTGTCGCCACTGCTGTCAGCGAGCACTAATGAATTTCACCACCAGCAGCCATGCTGCAGCTGGGGTGTGGGGGTGACGTGAAGGGTGGGGAGTTTTCTTGGGAGCACTCTGTCAGTACTAAAATATCTTTTCCCAAAGCCTTGGTAAAATATGTTTTTGAGGAACTGAGAACCTCCTAGAACACGTAGAACTTAAAAAGGGGAGGGGAGTCAAGGGTAGGGATGGGGCAAACCCTGATGTCCTCTAAAACAGGAAGGGACATACAAGTTTGAGGCTGGAGAGAACCAGCTCCTACTAGATGGTGACCTCTGGCAGGTCTCACATCTTGCTTTTACCACCATCAACTAGACTTATCTCAGAGGCCTTGGGCTGCTCAATTGGGAGGGCAAGGAAAGGAAGGGCCCAGGCAGTGAAAGGCAGCCTGTGAGTCTTCCTGGCCAACTTATTGCTGCCTTACTCCATAGCAGCTGTAGCTAACTCCACAGGGAGGCCCTGAGTCAACATGTTACAGACCTGGGGAAGATGGGGTGGGGAGGCCCCACACCTGTTCTGCCGAAAGTACTTCACACAGATGTCAGGGGACACAGATGACGTTTACCAAGTCCCAAAGAGGGTGTGAGTGCTCTTGAGATTTTCCAAAGATCCTCAGCAACAGATCCACAACCTAAATCCAGGTCTATTTGCTGCTTCCTGTGTATTCTTTACTGGCAGACCCTGCCCTTCTCACTCTTTCCCACTGGTATACATGCTTCTCTGGCATGGCATCGTCCACAGCTGCCATATAGTATTCGGCTGGGCTCTAGGCCAGGGTGAACCCAGCCAGGATGAGAAAGCTGGGGACTGAGCCAGGCCATCACC
The DNA here is from genome assembly GCA_036184795.1 of Tokudaia tokunoshimensis. Taxonomy (NCBI): domain Eukaryota; kingdom Metazoa; phylum Chordata; class Mammalia; order Rodentia; family Muridae; genus Tokudaia; species Tokudaia tokunoshimensis. The sequence goes on along the minus strand of BTHU01000005.1, from coordinate 100,983,704 downwards.
TGGGAGTTGCCACAGCTCAGAGGGCATGGATGCAGTGGAAGCCTTCCCTTGGGTGCCCTTTGCACAACTCTGATCAACAGTGTCTGATCTGGCAGCAACCTGCTGTGCAGGGGGCAGATGACATTTAATTTCCTCTTGGTTTCCCTACAGTACAGACGAAAGGCCGTCACCTGCGTCTGGGTCTGGCAGCACAGCTGGAACTGTTCCCAGACATGCTGCTAGGGAGAGTTCCCCAACAGAACCAGAATGCAGGCGGGTGCGCTGGGATGCCCCTTAGGCTGTGCTGCTAGTTTTCCCAGGGAAAACCAACCTCAAATCCCTAGGGCCAAACCATTGCTTAAAGACTCTAAAGGAGCTATATGTAGAGTATTTCTCATTTCTCACTTTTTTAAAAGATGAATCTATTATGTGTGTGAGTACTTGATCTGTGTGTGTGTGTGCATGTGTACACCCCACATGCATGCAGTGCCTGAGGAGGCCAGAAGGAAGTATCAGATGCCCTGGGTCTGGAGTTACAGATGGTTATGAGCCTCCATGTGGGTGCTAGGAACTGAACCTAGGTCCTCTAGAAAAACAGTCGGTGCTCTTAACCAATGAGACATCTTTCCAGCCCCAATAACTTACCTTGTTATGGGTATGAGTGTTTTGCTTGTATGTGTGTTGCATGTATGTCAGATACCCTAGGACTGGAGTTACAGAAGGCTGTGAGCCATCATGTGTGTCCTGGGAGCTAGAAGAGCAGCAGTGTTCTCAACTGCTAAGCCAACCTTCCAGCTCTTTCAAGCTCCTAGTTTTTACAGCCCACCTACTGACTATCTCTCCTCCAATTCCTCCCCCTTAGAACCCATAGGAAGCACATAAATGTTACAAACACCCTGTGGAAAAGTGCAGCATGCAGCTCTCTGGTGCTACAAATGTCCTGAAAATCCTATCACTTACACCTTCCAGTGCCTGTCTAGGCAAACAAGATAAATTCCTCTCCAGAGTCCATCCCATGGCACAGTGCTCACTTGTGTTGGAAGTACTGGAACTGTTACCAAGACCTGGACAGAGCTCCTTAACACACAGACTATCAGAGAGGAGGGTAGAGGAAGGAGGCTGAGCACCAGATAGGAAGCTTCTAAGGTACTTTGACTAGTGCCTTGACTAGTGGCCTATTTTATTTTCGGATAGGGAAACCTGGAGCTTAAGCTGTCTCCAAGATGCTCAACACATCCTAGCATAGTTTCCACATGGCCTGTGGTCATATTGACCCTATGCCTCAACTATGTTTGTATGGCCTACAATGCCCCCTGGAGGCTCTGCAGAGAGGCATCCTTTTGGCACTCAGGATCTAGGATGTAGTCTGGCCTCTGGTCCCATATAAGTACACAAGGACACAGTTGTTGCCTTTAACCTCTAGTTGGTCCTCTCCGCCCTGATTCCAGATCTCCTGATTATTTCAAGATGTGCAAGCATTCAGGCTATACAGAGTCCAGCTTAGGGAATTTCAAATTGTGTTCTAGGAAGTTTGAGACTTAGGGATTTCAGGAGGGAGATCAGGCTATTTCATGGACTAGGAAAAAATAGGGCTGTGCCCCAGCTATAGCCAGTACAGCTCAACTTAATATTTTGTTATTTTTAAAAAGAGTTTACCACTAAAAAAAAAATACAGCTAATTATGCCCCCCATATAGTGTTTCTCCCTTTGTTTTGTGTCTTGTTTGCTGTATTTTCAATCTACTTTGCCCTGTAATTAGCTCTGATCACTTGGTGCTCCCACGGTCCCCAGCACGCTACTTACTTGGCCCAGAGTAGGTCTCAGTGACTGATTTCGGGCCACTGCTGACTGCCTGTGTCTTAACATCTTCCATGGCAGCTTCCTACCACATTCCTTAGGGGAGCAGCACTGCAGTGGAAGGAGAGTCCTGGTGGACATGGCTAGCGCGTGCCACCCTTAGCAGGGACTCCCCTGCTACTGTGCTCTATCACCTAAAACGGATATCCAAAGAGCCAGACAAACTGCTTTTGACCAATCTTTGAGCCAAATGTAGCATTTTACTCTGGGAAATGCCACTTCCTAGATGTTTCCAAATCTTGTACGTGAGAATGTTAGGATACAGAATAATATCCCTGTCAAGAGTCTACCCCTGTCCAGGCAGCATTGGAGGGAGTCATGAGTCTGGTTACAGTCAGAGTCAACAATTCTGGCTACTTAAGACTGAAAATGGGTGAAGGTTCTTGGTGCCAACCACCAAGCACACCACCTGAAACTCCTCCAGCCAGGTTTGCAAGGGGTAGAGAGGGATACAGGGATGGTGTCCTTCTGGCTAAAGCCACTTGTTAACAGGCCCTGGATTCCTTTATCTCTAGGGAAAGGAAGGTAGCAATGAGTACTGCCCCCTCCCATGCCTCCCAGCAGGGCCAGGGAGGACAGCCATTAGTGTGTACCTCAGCAGACAATGGGGAGGAGAAGTCTCCAGAGCAAAGGACAACTGCAGCAATTAGAATGCAGGGAGGTTCAGAAGCTATTTAACTGGGTGACCCCTGAGGTCGCTGCATCTGACTCCCATCCCTGGATAAATATTGTATGAGAGGGGAGGGGGCGAGCCATGGAGCTGAGCCGTCGTTGTCGCAGCTCCCCCAGCCCCTCCTTTCCCACCCGACGTGCTGCCTCCAGCCACACACAACAGGAACATTATTTACAGCCCTGACAGTCAGAGCAATCACTCTGCTAACCAAGAGGGAATGGACAAAGTCGACTTACCAAAAATTGACTATGGCAATTGAAGAAGAAACCAGGGCTAGTGGGGGGAGGGAGCTGAGCTAACACAGACACAAGGCTTCCCTCCTCACCCTCTGGATCCTGATGGAACAGGTACTACCTCTCTTAAACCCTAAAACATGGCAGGTGAAGCAAGTCTCGAGTCAGAGAAATGGGGCACCCTTTCACCTCTCATCATTACCCAGGTGCCCTTGGCAAAGACAGCTCTGGCCATCTGCCCAAAGGAATCCAGACCAGCCACAAGCCACCTGCAGACCCAGCTGGCCCTTAGCTGACCTGACAAGCAAAGGCAACACCATGGCAGTAAGTAAGCTACAGAGAGCAGAGGCCAGGGTGGGGAGGCTGGGAGCCCGAGTGCGGGAGCAGCTCAGGCGAGGGTGGGGAGCAGGGCAGCCGGAGTGTAGCCTGCTGCTCAGCCCCTTTGCCGTGCCTGCAGTCCTGCTCTAATGCACCCTGACATGCCTCTGAAGACACAGAGCTGTTTGCAGTCAGCACCGTGATTTGTTAGTAATTATTTCCATGGTGTCACATTGCTGTCACTCTGTTAACAAAGAGACAGGCTGCCTCGGGCTGCCTGCAAGAAAGAATCGCAGAGAAAAAGGCCTGTCAGACTCCTGGGATTCTCTGGGCGGACTGGCTTTCTTCCCCAAACCAACATTCTCACAGGCTTTGGAAAAATCAGTTTTACAGAACTATGAAGTCTGAGCTGTGTCACCCTTTAGCCAGGGACACTGAGAATTTATCCTACCCACTCACAGCCACCCTACACAAACCTCTACAAAGCTAAGCCCCACAGTCCACAAATCCCCCAGGCACAGGCCACCATGCCTAATGAAACGCAAAGCTCCCTGGCCTTCAACTCCCAAGCTCTGTGCTCCTAGACGCTCCCTGCCTCACCGCTGAGTCCGCCCTTTGCGGATGCTCTTAGAAGCCTGTCAAAAGAAACCTCATCTAGACCTACGGATACTGCCACCCTTTCAGCATGGGTAGGGTAGGGAAGAACAGGGTTCCAGAGACTCTTCCCTTTTCAAATCCAGTGGTTGCATTCACGAGTAAAGCTGCTCAGGAGCCACGCCCTTCTAGCCCCCATAAGCCAGGGCCTGAGAGCAACGATTGCAAGCTGACCTGCCTTTCTAGGGCCCGGATCTGCTCAGCATCTTCGAAGAACTGGTGGTCTACTTTAGTACAGAATAATGTCTCTATTACCATGGCTGGGAATTAGAGGGACAGATTGGCAAGCACTGACAAAACAGAGGTCACTCACCTTGGCAGGCATGGAAAGGTGAAGATTAATTCTCTCCTCTCACAGAGGGAATCAGGCTTCAGGATAGTGGAAGGAAAACACCAATACTGAGAACTCAATGCCACATAGTAGTAGCAGAGGAGGTATCACGGACAGAAAAGGAAGAGGGCTCTAAGACCGAGAGAAGCCCTGTCAAAACCACTGCCACCTAGCTCCTGCAGAGCCTACCTAGACAGAAGAACCAGGACAAGACCAAGACTGTTTTGGCATGAGAGTTTAAATGGCAGACGCAGCCAGTTACATACAGCAGAAGACAAACTCACTGAAGGCAGGCTGCTTGAGAAGGTCTTGGTTTTCGCACAGTGGGTACTTAACTCATCTACTGACAGAAGAAATAAATGAACCAGAATGCCTCAAACGCTTCTTCCATGGGCCCAGGGTCAGTTGTCTCCCTATGTGTACCTCAGAAAGAAGGTAAACCAGTGTGGATTCCAGAAGAAACATAAGGCTGCAAGACTGACGAACTGGAAATGGGTTTTGAAGAATGACAGGAGCTGAAAGAAGTTGATAGCCACAGGGATATATTTCTATATCAAAAAAAAAAACCACTCATATACTCGCTCAGCAAACATATGCTAAATAACTAAAAGAGGCAGATGCTCCAACAAAGAGAAAATAAGAGTGGACTACAGCAAAACAGTGAGATACTAAACAACAACAAAAAGGCCAAACTCACCTATACAACTACTTGAATTATCAGTTATTCTATTGTGTAAAATAAGTCAAACATAGAAGAGTACATTTCGGCCAGGCAGCAGTGGCGGTGCACACCCTTAATCCCAACACTCGGGAAGGAGAGGCAGGTGGATCTCAGAGTTCAAGGCCAGCCCAGTCTACAGAGCAAGTTCCAAGAAAATCAGGGCTACACAGAGAAAAACAAAAGAGCAAACAAACAAACAAACCAGAGGAGGACATTTTGTATAACTTAATTTCTATAAGGGTCGAGAATAATACCCTAAGTAACTAATTCAAAACAATGGTTAGCTGGCAGGGGTGGGCATTACTAACTGGGGAGGGGGCACAAAGGGACCTTCTGAGACTACAGAAATCTTGATTGGGAGGATGATGACACAGGCGTACAATTGTATACAAATGTATCATGTTAAAATGGTATGTGTTTATATTTACATACTTTATTATTCCTATATGTCTTGATTTGGGAGTGAGGGGATACCAGGGATTGAACCTAGGTTTTTTGGGCATGCTAAGCAAGCAATCTATCAATGAACTACATACCCAGTCCTCTTCTTTCTCTTTGACATGAGGTTGCCCAGGTCAGTCTTGAACTGCTCTGTAGTTCACCCAGGTAAGCCTTGACCTTGCAATTTTCTGACCTTAACCTAAGGAGCTAGGACTTTAGGCCTGGGCCACAAGCTCTGCAGGCTCCTATCATGTTTGTTTATTTGTGTGTTTGTTTGTGATCAAAAACAACCCAAAAAGTTGGTATTCAAGAGTCACAAAAATAATAGGCAAGGCCTCAGAAAAGAAGTACTGGCTTTAAAATATCACACACAAAAGAAAGTATTAATGTTTTCCAAGAGCACTGGTAGTTTCTTCTACTCAGAGACACTCCCCAGCCTTCACTCTGACAGAGAACATACAGACCTTTGACTATATTAAGACTCAAGAAGATGAAAAAGCTCCACACACAGAGGAGCAGGCCCCGTATCTCAGCCAGGGTGGTAGCTGGGAGGAGGCTGCAGTCTGCGCCAGACACGAGGACAGACAGACCCAATGGCCCAGACATACCCCACATGGTTCTTAGGCCCTCTAAAGCACCCTATCTGTTGACTCCACCATGAGAATATGCCAGACTTCCAGAATTTGCTCTGGAGCCACAGACACAGGACCCAATCTGCCTTCCTGACAATCCGGGCACAGAGCCTGGCTGGGTTACCCCAACTCTCAGCTAAAAGGAAGATCCCAGAGGGTCCAGGCTTGCTGCCACCAAAGAAGAAGTGCTAAGGATGCTCACAGATGGTTCTAGAGAGCTCTACACATCAAGTCCTAGGGCAAGACTCTAGGCAGTAACACTTGCTTCTAGACCACCTTTCAAAAGTGAAGAACCATTCAATCACCAGTTCTGCAGCAGCCCAAAGAGGGTACTCCTACTTTCAACATCTTATCTTTAATCTGTTTTAGCCGGGCAAAACTTCTTTTCAGGGGTTCTATAATCATCACAGTGAGTTAACCCTTCCACACCTTCCCAGGGGTGAGAGAATGAGGCTGTCAATGGAGTTTCACTGTCACCCAAGCCAGAAGTACCCAGAAAGGGGCAGGAAAAGTTGAGAGACAACAGAGCTTCTCTTCCAGGGCCCCTCCACCCCATGAAGTCCTTCCAAGGCAGAGTACAGCCCCAGTGAAAGGTAGCAAGGGAAGGTGGAATGGTAAGAGGTCTGTTAACCTGCAGCTCTAGGACCTCATGAAGACTGCAAAAGGAACAAAGGCTGGGAACCAGGAGCTGCTCTGGCTGCATTCAGAGGTAGATAATCCCTTTAATGTTGGTTCTAGGTCCAAGACCCACAGGAGGAGCCTTCAGACGTTTCTGAGTAGGCCAGCTCCAGGGGTGTCTGTGCTCACAGGAGTGGGGGTGGGGGAGCACCTCTCACTTCTCCAAGCCCAAGAACTCTCAGCCCAAGAAGCTGTCAGGCTAACGAGGCTACCCCACCACCACTCCATCTGAGCGTGGCAGGCTGCACCGCACGACTGGCTTCAGGTGGCTCTTCTTTAATTAATGGCATCCCAGGCTCTGCAGGGAGCTTCACCCCACAATGAATGGCCCTCTCTCATTAGAGGCAAGCCTGCCATGATGTATTCAGGGTGAGAGCCAGGATTCATTTCCCTGTCTGTGGGTTGGCGATGGGAGGGAGGAAGAGGCAGCAGAGAGATTTATATCGAGTGACTTGGATTAGCTGCAGCTGAAACATGACCCCATCAACTCAAGCTGCCTTCTTGGGGCTAACCCAATGCACCTCTGATGACGAGAGTGCTCTAGGGAAACTGAAGGGAGGGCAGGAGGTCTGGTTGCCATTCTCTCTGACTCTCTCTGAGCTTAGACTCTAACTTGAAGGTCCAGAATTCCTATACAACCTCTGGGACATCCTCTCCCCTGCCCCCGCATATCTCATGTGCTTTCAAGCCCGCGCTGACTCCGAACAATCTTTCCCATCAAGAGCTCTGTCATGACTGGGAAGCACTAGCCCCCTATGTAAAGGACGCAAGCTCTACCCTATCGCTTCCAGTTGACTCTTCTGACTTTTGTAGTAAGCAATACACAAATCCCTTACTTCAGAAGAGTCTGTAACATGGCTTCTTAACTGTTGTCTAGAGAGGACCCAGGGATATTGGGCAGTACAGGGCATCTCAGACAGTAGACCGGCTGGCACTAGAAAAAGGCAGGCATGTATCTGTCACAAAAGCATGCAGACAGATGTCACTTCATTATGGTGATCTACTGAGCTGAGCCCCATTTCCAGTGTGGAAAGATTCTGGATAGCTCTGTTCTTAGCAAGCATCTATCTCTGCCTGCTGAGTCAGCATACTGGCCAGCAACTCTACTCTCCTTCCTTCAACCTCTCCCAGATACCATCTTATAGGGACACAGAAGACTGTGTGGGGGAAACTGTGCCCTCTAGGAAAAGGGAAGCACTTGGGCTTTGAGCTGTTCCTGTTTACAGAATTGTTACACTCTTAACAAGAAGGCCACACTGTACTCTGCTTGCTTTTACCTGGTAGGATCTAGACTCGAGGTGACTGAGGCTGCACAACACACAGCCCTGTCCACTGCTTACAAAAATCCCAGTAAACTCGACTTTCAGTTCTGCTTGTACAGAGAAACAGCACACTTCGAAACTCATGTTCTTTCTTCCACTATAAGCCCATAGAATGCCAATTCAACTAAGTGTGCTGGACTGAGGGCCCTCACATGAACCTGTGAGCTAATTTAAATGCTGCTTTGCAGGCCTGTCATAACCCTAGGAGAGCCAGGGCAGGTGCCCATCATCTACACACACACTCAGTGCCTGTCAGCTGTGCTTCTCTCTGGTCCACGAAGGGAGTATTCATATACCCTTGCTTCCCTACTCAGAAAGAGATGTAACTCAGTTCCGCTTTGCTAAGCCCTATTTGGCAATGTGTCTAAACACATGCAAACTTAATTAGTTTAGGAGGGAAACCCAAGTGCTTGCAGTGACAGATAAAAGTAAGAGGGAATGAGACAAGTCAGGACTGGCAGGGAGTTCTTACTCCGGCCTGTTCCCCCAGCAGGCTGCTAATCAATGGTGATGCAGCTGGGGGTTAACTGGCACTCTCTTGGGCAAGGGGTAAGGCTCATAAGCTCAGGGCACGATGAGACCCTTTGTGCTTTTATTGCAGACAAGCTGCAATAAAATTCCATGAATAAATAAGTAAACAGACTCCAGGAACATGGAAGTGGGAAGGTTCACAGTCCTGAAGAAAGTAAGCAAGAGCCTCAATGGTCCCAACAGTATAGACTTGACCTTGAGATAAGGGTTCCTTGACAGGATGAGGCAGAGGTGTGATGTGACTGGAGTCAGAGCTTAGGAGAACAGATCACCTGGAGAAACCTCTGGTTAGAGTGGTCAACAAGATTTCGAGATTAACTGGTTGTGGCTAGACAAAGGGTGGTTCTCAGGTTTCTGACAAGGTAGCTGAGTGACGGCACCAGGCACGACAGGAGAGTACAGAGAGAGGAAGGCAAGGGCAGTGCAGATATTGGAGGCATCTGATACAAAGCTTGGTTTTAGAGCAGCTGATGGAGAAGTTCTCTTGTCTCTGGCAGAATCATGTTAGTTGTAATTTCTCTTGGGAAAAAAGACTAGAATGAAGGAAAATGAAAGATAGGACAGGGACCAAAGCAACACCAGTATTTTAGAAACACCAACACTGTGGAGCATTCGTCTAATTCCAGCACTCTGGAGGCAGAGATCTCTGTGAGTTCAAGACCAGCGTAGTCCACATAGCAAGCTCTAGGATAGCCAGATATATATAAATACACATATACATACACATACACATACAACTCTGTCTCAAAAACAAAAATCACCAAGACTTAGGAAAAACTAAGGAAAGAATGAACTGCAAAAGTGACTAAGGGGAAGGGGCCAAAGAACCAGAAGACACAGAGTTAAAGACTATTTCAGGATGATGTGACTGGCTTTACTGGATGAGCCTAGAAGACCCAGCCTGACCCACAGCCAGCACCCTATAGCTCAGTGCTCTCATGCAGGACTCTCATCACATTGCATCACTTCAGGTACCAGCAGTCTTACTCTTCAACTTGACTACAGCCAGTGCACACTCCATACACCATCAGTGAGCAAGAGTACAGGGAGCAAAGCCCATTCCAATCTCCAGAATTTCTTAAACCTGCAGTGTTCTAGGTCCACCTGTGCAGAGTGTAAGCACAGGGTATAGCATGCACACCCCAGAAGTCATGTAGCCAACTAAAGACCAGTGCCAATCCTGCCCTTACCTGTAGCATGAGGGTCCCCTGAACCAACCCCTAGCAGGTCCCAGCCTCCCTCTTACTCAGGATAGTGCTCAATTATTCAAAAAGGGCCTCTTTGTAAATTGCACTGAGGGCCTGTGCCTCCCTCCAGTCAGCCTTGCCCCCCAGTCTTGCTTCTGTCCTTTGTCTACCTTTTTAGAGCAAAAGCTCACCTGGGAAGCATCTAGTGTACTTTTCAGACACGCTGTTCAGTGGGTAAGCCTGGAGCTACAGACGGCAAGCTAGAGCTCACGGTTTTTTCAAACGGCCACCTGTACGGGCCTCACTCTTCACCATCTACATCGCTACCTGCCCTCCACCCCAAGGATGCATACTCCCCAACTGGCCAAGCAGAGGAACAAGAATCCCCTTGGGGAGTGTCAAGGAACAACAGATAAGATGAAGAAAAGGACAGTCAGGGAGGAACAGGGAACTAAATAAACTAAACCTTATTAAGTATCTTTTCTATAAAAAGTATAGAAGAATAGTACAGAGTGGTGGCTGGTGGCACACACCTTTAATTCTAGGACTCGGGAGGCAGAGGCAGGTGGATCTCTGAGTTCGAAGCCAGCCTGCTGGTCTACAGAGTGAGTTCCAGGACAGCCAGGGCTACACAGAGAAACTGTCTCAAACCAACAAGAGGAAGAGGAGGAGGAGGAGGAAGAGGAGGAGGAGGAGGAGGAGGAGGAGGAGGAGGAGGAGGAGGAAGAGAAAATTAAATCCATGCCCACTAAACTAAAACTCACCTTAATAGTACCTGGGACTACAGCCTCAAGCCCTACAAATCTGGAGTATCAACTCATCCACCTCTGAAGAAAGATGGACACAAAACGATTTTGCCACAACAAAAGCAGATTTCTCCTGCCACTTCAGTTCCCATTTCTCAGTGCTGCACTAATCAGGCCTTTTCCAGCAACCGTGATGTGAGCAGCTTGGGGGCTGGAGGAACAACAGCAAGGAGACGAAGCAGGGCTCCCGAAACGGGAGTGTGAAATGAGAGCATTTGCTGAATTCTTTAGACTTAGTTAACTCTGGAAATGCATGTCAGAATACAAAGTCAGCCACATACTAACAAGTTATGAGTGTCAATTTAACACACCCTTGTCAGTCGCAGCGGCAGCTTTTGCCAGGTGCACAGTACAGGGTGGCTCAGCTGAGAGTCACTGACAGCCGCTACCAAGGTTCTTTCCAGAACACCAGTAAGCAGTGCACGGTCACGCCGCACTACTTACCTTCTCTCTCTGGCTGCTTTTATTTTGTTACACATTTAATTAAGAGCTTTCCCAGCAGTTATGTGCACTCCTGCTTCTTAAAGGCAGTCAAAGGCCCTCCTCCCCTACCCTGTTACCTAGCAGCAGCTGCCTCTGGCATACCTTTCTCCAGAGCCTCGACTTCCTCACCAAACTCAAATCATCGCAAACTGTGAAGTGTTAGAATTCCTTTCTGTTTAGTTGAATCTTTATTTCTGTGAGACCCAAAGTATTCTACTTTGTTTTGTTTGCTGTTTATAAAAGGGAGATATCGCCTCCTACCAGAGACAGTGGTTAGTACATACTCGGATTCTGCAACCCAATCTGGGCACTGTTTCTTATGAAGACACAGATGGCAGTGCAGCACAGGCCAGAAGAGGCTTAACCAACAAGTACAGTGCCCTTTAAAACTGCCCCTCTATCTTCATTTGGACAGCTCCAAAAGAAGGAGCCCAGCGGCATGGTGTCTAGTCCCATGCACATCAAGTTCTCTGATGCATGCACGTGCACACAATTCACAAGTGGCAGCAGAAGGCTCAGAAGCGCCAGCACTAGGAAGACGAAGACACCAGTGAGGAACACACTTGAAGGGCAGGGGTCTGCAAGAGGCTACCTGGAGGAGCTGGGCCCTGGACCAGGTCAAAGCATCTTCCACTTGGGAATGTTTCTCCTAGGCTGCAAAGCCCCCACATAAAACTCTCTAGGCTTCAAAGCTCCTTAGGAAACACAATGAGAACAGCCTTCCAAGACTAGAGACGCAGCTCAGTTGGTAAGGTGCTTGCCTAGCATGCACAGAGCCCTGGGTTCAAGCGCCAGTACCACATATACCAAGTATGATGGAACGCACCTATAATCCCAGCACTTGAAAGGTAGAAGCAGGAGGATCAGTGGTCATCATACATAGTGAGTTCAAGGCCAGCCTGGGTTTATACAAGGCCCTGTCTCAAAGAAAGGAATACCCTTTGCCCTCTCACCTTTGCCATTGATGCTTCTAATTTGCATCTGCTTCCAGACTTCCAGACCCAACCCATAGAGCTGCCCTGTCATGTGGGAGCACAGAGACCCTCTTGTCTAGAGGTATGCAGCTGTCTGTGAGCACAGCACATGGGGCGCGTGAGTGCTGTGTGCCCATGTGTTCTGCAGATCATTCTTCCTGACTCCCCCACAGAGCTGAAGTCCAACAGCAGGCCTGACACCCAACTGGAGGTCTAAGCTCACCTCAATGACCAGGGTCTAAAAAACATACAAGAGACAAGAGACCCTGGTGAGAAGATATAACCTGATTTGAAAGCAATAGTCACTTTAGTCTATACCTCATCTTCACCAACACTCACCTTCTGTGTGCACACATGCACGTGGGCACATGCGTGCACTCACACACATGCACACACACACAAAGTGGGGGAGAGGGGAGAGAGAAGAGAGAAAAGAGAGAGGAGAGAGGGGGAGAGAAAGAACGCTTGCTGCTGCTTCAGTTACAAAGAACACAGTGGTATTGATTCCATCACTCCTCAGCAAACAGCGCCCCACCCCCTTAAGTCCCCCGGGGGCTGTCTGAAGCCAGGTATCCATGAGGACAGACAAGAAGCACAAGTGTCAACCCAGCAAAGGAACCTGCTCTGCCTTCCACAACCAGAAAGACAAAGGAGAAGCAGTGGGGATGAAGGATGGGGGAGGAGGAGGGTGACTGGGGCAACTTCCCAGAAGGAGCCCTCTCTCATCAGACAGCAGGCTCTCAGCTGATAACCAGGGTCTTAACAAGCCAGATAACAGGGCAACATAGTAACATCTAAGAGAAAGGACCACCCTGGAGCCAACTGCTGAGTCTGAATCCTGGCTGTGTGGCCCTGGGAAATTTACCTAACTTCTCTGTGCCTTAATTTCATTAGATATAAAGTAGAAACAATACCTACTTCACAGGATTAGTGAAGTTCTTAGAGAACTTTGAATATATACTATGTACTACTCTGTTTTAAAAGGTTTCTTTTCTTCAAGACCCTCTTTTAATGTCTTCCTCCTGGGTCAGTAACACATAGGCCAGCAATCAGAAGAGCTGCTGTGAGCAGCAAGACTTGTCAAAGGCAGGAAGGGTTAACAACAGCAGTGCTAGCAGGGCTCCTAACTTGTTCCTGCCCTGTTCCAGAGTCACCCAGAAGTCACAGATCCCAGCTTTCCTCTAGCCCTGGTGGCCTCAAAGACCCCAAGAACGACCCCTGCTGCCCAGCAGGCTGGAATGCTTAGGCCCTAAAAGGCCAGGCCTGGTCCCTTAGGCCACCCCTGAAGCAAAGAAGCCTTCTGCATACTCACATGACTTTCAAGTCCCAGTCTCCGCAGGTGACAAAGATCGACTTGACGTTTGGATCTAAGAGGCCTTCCTTCGCCATCCACTCATCGACCCTCTGGAAAGTACACGAGAACAAATGAGATCGTCCTTTTCCCTGAGCCCAAGAACAGCGCAACAGTGACACACAGCTAAGCAGCTTGTGGCCGGCGCACGAGGGAGGGTGGTCTCCACCAGGCATGCTTTGCTTCACTCTGCACGCTCAGCGTTGGCGGAGACCAAGAGGGTCATGAAGGATGGTCCCTTCGGGGATGATCACAGTCTGAGTGTAGTGGGAGAGGAAACTCCTCTACCAGTCTGTGTGTGACAGCCTGCCATGATCCCAACTGGCAGTTCAAACACCCTTCTGTGACTTAACTGTCTCTTTCCTTGGCTGTCACACAAAGGCATAGCCCAATGCAGACACAGGCAGTTCTGGGCCCTAAGAACAGGGCAAAAGGAGGCTGAGACAGGACCTTACCTGTAGCCTTGCCCACACCTGTGCTTCTTCATGTTTACAGTAAGTGCTTACTAACTGTGTTTATGAAACTACTTCTTCATCAAGTGACGACAAAACCCATTTCCCTTCCAAGGAGGTTCCACTGACAGGCTAGAGACCCTCCTAGCTGTGAGGCAATGCTGCTTGATCTAGTTGCTCAAAGCTTTACAAACCAGCTCAAGGATTCCCATTCAGCCGAGCATTCTGAGGACTGAGCTCAAGTGCTACACAGGGAAAGAAACCATTCCCGAGCACTCCTAAGTCCTGCTCTTCATGCCTCCAGCTGGGTTTGACTGTTTGTACTTACAGTGGAGTACAAACACGGACATCAGTATATAACAAGAGAATTATCATAAAGAATTCATGAAGCACTGCCTATTTTTCAGAGGATCCCAGGCACAGGGAAGGAGTGCAGCCAATAATACCATGGCTTCCACTTACATAGGAGGATTATTTTTTAAGTCTCTATCATACAGTAGTTAGAAACACAGAATTAAAAGTAAGACACATCCTGTTCCAATCCTTGGCTCTTCCTTATCCTGACTGGAAGTCATTTCAAAGTCATTAAACACCACTGAACCTCAGTTTCTTTCATCTATATAACTAGGTAGGATGACAATCCTTACTGAGTTGTTCTGAGAATTAAATATGATCATGTATCAAATGCCTCCCCTAAAATAGACAGGAGCTAAGGAGGAGAGACAGGGTGGTAAAGAAGTGCCTGAACTGCAGGAGGAAGAGAGAACAGCATTCCTGACATGAGCACGGCATGGTGGCGACTGCTCAAGGGACAGTCAGTTAAAACCTGCCTTCCCTAGCAGACTGTAAGAGAGCTGGAGTTCCGCTTCATCTGCTGGCCTGTTCCAGTGTTTTATTCAGTACAAACGTGTGGCCAGGCATGCTGGCACACACCTGCAATTCCAGCAGTCTGGAAGCTGGGAAATAGAGAATCACAAGTTTGAGGCCAGTCTGAGCTACATAGAAAGTTAATAGAAAGTTCAAAACTAGCCTAAGCTATGTAATGGACCCTGACTCAAAACAATAGATACTCGATGACTGGAAACATCAACAGATGCTAGTGAGAACAAAGCCTTCATGGCAGAAAACTGCAGTGGCGGTCTAATTAGAGCAGACTGCAGAGGGGCTGTGTGATGAGTAGTAATGGAGAGCACATGTGGGTCCTAAGGAAGTATGCCCATCTAGCAGGGATAGCTAGCTCCCTGGCACTTCTGAGGTGCTGGAGGCATCCAGTAATAAGACCAAGAACCTCCTCTAATTCTTTGGCAGGCCAGTAACCAGAATGTAAGCGCTGCTCCCTGGCACATACTGGTAGACCACACTGTCTCTAAACCTTCTTTCATAGTCTGTACCTATGCCTAAGAATCATCCCCAGTCAAAGAACCTCCTAAGCACGGAGGCTGGGTATTCCACAGCTGAATGATATGCCTCCCTCGGCTATCTCGCTTAATCCTTTATGCACATGTGCACACATGTGCAGCCACACACTATCACATCTTTTACCCAAGGTCACCTAAAAGAAAAGATAGACTTCACTGAAGAGAAAAGATAAGATCAACCCAGAGCTTCCTAAATCCATAAAACCTGGCTGGCTCTATATGCTCAAGTAAGTGTCCCACATGGTAGCATCCCAACACCCCAACTCACAGTGGGAAAGGAGAGAAGAGAAGAGAAGAGAAGAGAAGAGAAGAGAAGAGAAGAGAAGAGAAGAGAAGAGAAGAGAAGAGAAGAGAACTGTCAGAATGACTCAGCCAGCATGGCCATGGCTTTGCCCCAAGAGGCACCTAACACTCCACCATGTGGCAGAAACTTAGTGAGCATCTTTCACTGTGAGGCTGCCCAGACACACAGGCCTGACCTCCCTGTTCTACCTAAATGAGAAAAGGCAACAGGAACTACAAGACAGCTCCAATCTGTCAGCAGCCCTTCCCATCACTAACAGCATGCTGAGCCCAGCCTGGGCTCTACCCAGCATAAATAAATCAGGCAAGCATCTTGCTAGTTGCCTTGGTTGGGACAAGATTTTACTTCTGTATCTGACTCAGGACTAACAGGGTGGGTATGGTGTGCTTGTCCTCCATAAACTCTACTCAGACTGATGCTGGAAATCTTCCCCCTCACCTACAAAATACCAGAAGTGGATAACATTCAAAACATTCTAAGCACCCCACTCCAGGCCTGCCCTGGCCTGGCCTTGTCAGAAAAGTGTCTTGTGAACACCACATCTCCCCTCAACTCTGACCATTACTTTAATGACCCTGGTTTGGGAGCTGCCAGGACCTAGCAATAGACATTTCTGTGAAATGCTATCTGCCCTCTATCCTCCTTTAAAGCAAGGCTGTTTGAGGCTACTACTGGCAAGGAGCAACCATATTGAGTGAGTCCCTCAGTCCTAGCAATGGACTACCTCTCAAAAGGGCAGTAGGTCAGGGAAGCAAACAGAAGCTACCTTACCTTACCTTTCCTAACCTACCTTACCTTACCTTTACCTTCTGCCATCTACTGCAAGCGCCCTCACCATGTCCAAAACTGAGCTAACATGCCTAGGCCTCTATACTCCAGAGACCGAGAGTACCCACTCCCACCAAGGTAGCTAGGCCTGCCTCTCAGACCTATGCAGATGTGTCCAGAATGTTCAGGTTTCATAGCTAAGGGGAGGTGTCTCCCTTTTGATCCCACACCTCTACGTTTTCACTGTCCACCTTGATATTCCTCCTGAACACTGATATGGTCCAAGTTTTGGGTTTATGGGGCTTAAAAACAAATAAAGCACCTAATGAAATCCACAGGCTTGTTCTTGTCTGCCCTCCTCCACAGAGCAGCACTCTCAAAGAACCCTTCTTAGAAAACCCTGAAGCTGGAGGGGTGGAGGGAGGGTAGGCTGAGACCAAGCAGAGCCCCTTCCTTATTCCCTCTAGCTGGAGCACAGGAAGCAGCGCCTTAACCTTTCCCAATTCCCTGAGGAGAATATCCAAGAAGTGTGGTCTCTGCCAAGAGTTCTAAAGTCTTTAATTTGATTTCCCTCACATAGGCAATTGTTGTAATTATTCTGATTAGGAATCATTACACAGTGCAGCCTCTGCACCCGACAGACACATCGCATCCAGCAGCAAGCAGCAGTGGGGCAGGCGGCCGACTGCAGCTCCTGAAGGAGCTGACAGCAAACAAAAGCCGTCGATGGGGAGTTCCGGGTGAGTTAATGAAGTGCTCACATGCCACAGGAAGCCAACACCAAAGCTAAACAAAAACACCTCGAGTCCCAGGGGCTAATCCTGTAAGGCTGCAAAGCAGCTCCTCTGCCCCAGCCCACCCAGTACAGGCCTTGGCTGCCGCCAACACAAGGCCACAGGCCAGGTGAGGAGGGGTGAAGGGGCTCTGCCTGACTCCTGGCAGCACTTGGACATCTTGTCAGTAACCCTGACGGGAACAGCTGGAGATGACAGATCAATGGTTCAATACTCTCAACAGCATGTCACTGATGTGACAGCAAATGTTATTCTAATCAAGCCATAATCATAGTCAAATTATACAGCAACATTCTCAGGAGGAGGGGGGGGGGAAGGCAGCAGGAAGAGGTCAGAGGTCAAGAATTAAAGGTCATTCAACCTACCTCCAGCACTTGCTGCAGGCTTGGCTGGCCATCCACCATGGCTTGAATGATCCCGGTGAGCTGTAATGAAAAAAACAGCCTTTGGGTAGGAAACCAAGGCACAAGGGAAGAACAGTCCATTCTGTCCCCTCAATTCCTCCTCCAGTGTGAGGGCTGGGGCCTCAGTGCTTCAAGCTCAGAGGCATCCCAGGAGCCTGGGAATCATGTCCTAGGATGCTGTGAGATATTCCCAGCAGCAGCCTTGTCTGAAATGGGCCCACACACATGCTAACAACAAGGCAGGCTGCGTGCATGTTTAAACCTTTATTTGGGGGACATTTTTCTTTTAATTTTACATGTCTTTTGTATTCAACAGGTTCAATAGATCTCACAAATTAGTCTTAAGGCACATTAGACTCCAGCAGCACAGACGCCCCCATGGAGCTGGTGAGTACGTACCCCAGCTAGGCACCCTTGATTCTGAGGCCTTCCCTTTCTCTGAGCCTCTGTCCATTCAGTACTTTCCCATTTACACTTTTAAGGAGGTGTAAGGACACAGTCACTTATTTTATATTCCAGAAACTGTTTTTATATTAACTGGGTAACACAAGACAAGACTCAGAAACCTGGACACCTCAGTCCTCTGCACTGCCCAGCCACGCTGGAAGGCCATCTGTGAGCAATGGGGAGGAAAGACCTAATGTATAGTCTCGGGCCTAGAAACTGGCTCACGGACATAAGTTCTGCCCAAGAGGCCTATCTTTAAGCATGTTGTTGTTTTGCTTTGTTATTTCTGAAGTAAATGTATCCCTCAAGCACAGAGTAGGCTAGGTGCAGAGTTCCTATCAGTCTGAATTCTGAGGCCCTGTCCTGGACACTAGCTAGATATCACAATGCCATCATGTTCCAGACACTAGCTAGAAATCACAATGCTATCATATCTTGGACACTAAGTTTGATATCACTGTGCTATCATGTCCTGACTATTCTAACAAAGAGTATGTTGGCTGGCTTGGAAACAACTTTTTTGTTGAAGTGGGGGAAGGGTTTAAAACTCCCAATTAAACTATAATTACATTTAATGAATACCAAACACCTAACTCACAGAGAGTGCCGGCTCTAAAAGGGAAGGTTATTTTCTCATAGTGACTTACATGGAATGGTAATACACACCTTTTAGGGAAGAAATTTTCATTTTAAGAATGCTGAGTTCCTCTAGGTGGGTTTCTGTAGTTCATCAAGTCATTATTAGGTGGTATTTTAAGGAAGTGTAAGGACACAGCCACTCTATTTTATATTCCAGAAACTGTTTTTATATTAATCTGTATTTTAATTGGGTAACAGCTGCTGCCTACAGACTTCCCATGGTCTAAAAGGAAAATAAATTAGAAAGATTAACTACACTGTTCTTTTGCAAGGCTTTAACCCACAGCATGCCCACCCGGCTGGCACCTCCACACCCTTTCCTTGCTTGGGAGACCAAAGAACTGCCCAGCAGAGGGAGGGCCTGAGTCAAAGAGAAGAAAAGACTGGCTTTCTGCTACATCCCGTGTAGAGGGAAGGTGAGGTGCCCTGCATGGGAGGGAGGTTTTAATCTGAGGACAGAGCATTCCTCTTGTTCATTCTCCTAGCACCTACTATGTGCCAGAGAAGCAGGAGCCTGCACAGGCACAGTAAAGCCCTGCTCGTGGAACTGCCCTCTTCACCACAGTGCTCTATGCCCAACCCGGCTAGCGCCAGAGCCACACCCAAAGTAGGCAGGCAGGTGCCCTGCATTTTCTGTCAGGCATATAGGGACCAATAGTCAAAAGTAGACTTTCATTCTCAACTCCAGGTTCACCTTCCAGAAGTCAGACTGACAGCCAGACTCCAGTCTCATTCTTCCAAGATAGAGGGATGGTAAGGGTCAGGGCTGGGTGGATAGAGGGATGGTAAGGGTCAGGACTGTGGTGGATAGAGGGATGGTAAGGGTCAGGACTGTGGTGGATAGAGGGATGGTAAGGGTCAGGGCTGTGTGTGATAGAAGGATGGTAAGGGTCAGGGCTGGGTGGGATAGAGGAATGGTAAGGGTCAGGGCTGTGTGGGATAGAGGGATGGTAAGGGTCAGGGCTGTGTGGGATAGAGGGATGGTAAGGGTCAGGGCTGGGTGTGATAGAGGGATGGTAAGGGTCAGGGCTGGGTGGGATAGAGGGATGGTAAGGGTCAGGGCTGTGTGGGATAGAGGGATGGTAAGGGTCAGGGCTGTGTGGGATAGAGGGATGGTAAGGGTCAGGGCTGTGTGGGATAGAGGGATGGTAAGGGTCAGGGCTGGGTGGGAAAGGCCCACAGCCAGTGCCACTTGTTGGAAAGCTCCAGGGTCCCAGCATCAGTCTGCATCTAGTATGAGTCCCAGGGCAAGGCCTAGGCCTGCTTTTCTGGCCCCCGACCGGGGTAATTCCATAAAGCCCAACACTGAAGAGCTTCCAAAGTCTTACACGTGCAGACAAAGGCTCAGAGCAAGGGCTTTCCTTCCTCTCACCAGGACTCAAGTCAGCACACCTGTACCCTAGGTCCTGGGAAAATCGAAGTAGGTGAGAAACATTACGCCTGTAGTTTAGTAGCACATCACTGACTTAGCACACACTCAAGGCCCTCAGTTCAAACTTTAGCACCACAAAAAGTAATTAATTATAAAAAATCACATCACCTAAAAAGAAAACCAGGGGTCACCCCAAGTACCCTGCTGGAAGGCTGTAGTGCTCCCCACTGTGGGTCAGGCCCACCCCTCCCCACACTAGGGCTGAGACTGGGGCTCCAGCTCAGCAATAAGGCATCACAGGCCTGGCATGGAGATTAACTGCTCTCCATGCTTCCCAGATGGCAAGCACTTCCAGGGTGGTCAGCCAGTGTGGCTCATCGCTGAGTGAGTTCCTTGAGGACTTAAGTCAGCCTCAGAGACAAAGGCTTAAACAGTAGTTCAACTAGGCATGGCCTTCTGTGGGAAGCCTTCTAGATTTAAGGGACTGAGGAAGTTCTTGGAGGGAATAGGCTTCTTACCCAAAGAATGAGCCACCTCTTACCAGCTTTGCCAGTGCACAACGGCTAAAGGGGGCTAAAACTCAGAAAGTTAGTCCCTGTACTTCATACACAGCCACACTATAAATGATGAGGGAGAGAGACTACTGTATAAAATTAACTGGGAAGTTCTCTTAGGCCTAACTTAAATCCTTCATGGTGTAGTTTTAAGCCCATCCCACTTAGATTAATATATGTTTGCAAAAGGCTTTCATAGCCTCACAATGAAAGGTACTAGAGCAAAAGCCAAGTATTTGTTAAACTGAGAACCAGGGCTCACAGGCTAAAGAGGGCTCAGAGGCCTTAACCACTTAAGGTAGGAGAGGTGGGAGAAAGAACTAATGTGTGCTCTCTGATTCCTTTCACTGAGGAATTACACATTAATTCCCACTTCTCCAGAATCAGAAACCACAGGAAGGGACTTTTGACCTAACTAATAACACTGCTGGTTCCCGATGCCCCCTACCTATATGAGGGCTTTGTCCACGGATGAGCTTCATTGGAAACAGTAGCAACTCCAGAGAGCGGCCAGGATACGCAGTGCCAACAGCATGTCAGCAGCCAGCCAGTCTCCTTTCACAGTTTATCTCCAACACAATCGTATTCTGACACCAAGACAGTTTGTTGATTACATAAGCACTTGTCTCTGGTGTGCAATCTGATAATCAGGCCCACTCTTTCTCCTCACACAAAGAGGCCAATAAATCTCACCCTTTATAAGTACAGGTGCAAGACAAAGCCCTTTACTGGCATTTAGCAAAATGGGTATTTCTGGGGTTTTTTCTTTCACAGCAGCAACAACAAAAGACTATACATGGCCAGGGACCACAGCAGCCTAGATGTTGAAGCCCAAGCTCACAGGCTGGGACAGACTCTAGAAGTCACCAGAGAGGAACTTCCATGCCCCTGTCTCTACCAGAACTTGGCTCAGGATGAGTGTCAATGAACTGAGGCAATGCCTCAGGAGGCTGAGACCCTTCTCACAAAGCAGCATGAGCATTTGTGTGGAACTACAGACCTGTTCAGACCAAAGCCTTCTCTCCGCGGTCCAAGGCTATACAAACATGCTCACATATATATGCACACAGGTTAGAGGTTTTGTTTGAGCAGTTTTTTGATTTATGTTTTTTTTTGAGACAGTTATTACATAGCCCCAGGCCTTGGTATTACAGCCTTGAACTCACTGGGTTAATCTAGGATGGCCTCCAACTCCCAGTCTCCTGTCTCAGCTTACAGGCAAGGGTCATCATGCTGAGCTATTTACTTGTCTGAGACAGCCTCATGTGGTCCAGGCTGGCACAGAACCCCTCATCCCCCTGTTTCTGACTCAAGAGTACTGAGACTCTAGGCACTGCACTGCACCTGACCATACTAGGGTTCTTAAGAATCTCTTGTGCACTTGAAAAACAGACTCTGCTAGAGGAGTCACTTGGATCCAAGCTAGAGGTGTTGAGACCACTGCTCACACATTTATTAATATGTCTCTGGGTAGGTTAATCCCACTGCTATCCTAAAACTGGCTACATTACGCCAGGACAGATGAGGTCTCCCCCTGTATCCATATTCCTTTTCAAGACCTAGTTACAACTGGGAAGGAGTCAGGGCAACACTGAGGTAATGTAGGGTTTTCCAAAGAGACTTGATTCACTCAAAACGACAAGTCAGAGGCCACCAAGATGGCTCATCCAATAAGGGCATTTACTATCAAGCTTGAGAACCTGAGTTCAAGCCATGACAGGTACATGGAGGAGAACCGACTCCTATAAGCTGCTCTCTGTCCAACATGCATCACAGCATGTGTGCATTCCCTCCCAAACACAGAGAAATTTTGTTTGTTTGCTTTTTGGTTTTTTTTTTTCTTAAAAAATAAAAGGCCAAGTCAACAGTACAGTAGTTTACTTCCTTGGCCACAGTTCCTGTTTATGGAGCATACATGGAACTAGATCCTCATAGAAATAGAGGCAAAACCAGACTAGGCCTAGTTCAGCACTCCAAGAACTCATTACAGAGTAGCAAAACAGATAAATAATCAAAGTACAAGCTATTGGATCAATGTGACGTGAGGTAAGCCTAATCCAGGCTGTGTACTAAGGAAGGCTGCAAACCTAAGCAGGCCTGGAGCACAAGAAAGCACAGGGCTCACTGCAGTGGGCGGGGACAGAGCAGGAGCCAGGGGTTTGGAGAGTGCTGAGACGGCAACCCAATGCCTCACAACCAGATCTTTGTCTTCAGAACAGTTGTGCAGACAGGATCCCAACACAGGATCCACCCTCACTACCCTCCCGTTATGGATGTTTTTGGGTAAAACTGTCAAGAAGAAAAGGATGCTTTCTGGGCCCCTCCCATCCCCACTCTGGAGGATGTACCCCACTCCAGAGCACCCACTCTTGCCTACTCTGGCCCAGCAGCACTTTCCATTCCTGAAGAGGTAGCAACTACTCCCAGATCTGGGTCTCTGGATCATGCCAGGCAGTGTGGCCTCATAGTGCCACACCAGTCTAAACATCCCCAGATCATTTGTTCCCCAAAGCAGAGCTAAGCAGGGTGGTCTGAACAGTTCCGAGATGGAAAGAGGGCATGGCACATGGGGGGTCTTAGTGGTGGGTAGTGTAACCTTCCACCAGTGACTTTCCAAAAGAGGGCAAAGGGCAAATTAGCCCCTCACTCTGGTGGGAAAGGCAATTCCCAGGGGCAAGGGGGAAATGGTGGAAAGCTTCAACATCATGAGCTGGAGTGAAAGGCTATCTGGGCAGATGGGTACCTGCCATAGAAAGCCAAGCTGGGTCAGATGGCGAACATTGGCTCTGAATTCAGGAGCAGACCTGGAGACCCCCTATCTGGGCTAGTCAGCCTCGGGGCCCATTGAAACACCCATTGCAGCCTGCAGGCCCTTCCCCAGCCTCTTCCACAACAACTGTTCGGGCTTCCTCAAGTAATTCTTTCCCCTATTTTCACTTATGTGTAGAAAGGAGGTCTTTATATGAAGGCACAAAGGCTCAATATATCTCAGCTCCAAATTAATGTTCTCTGTCACCTCTGCTGCCATGCATGCCTGACCAGTGATTCTACCACAGAATGCCTGGCAGGGCACACAGATGGCGTCTCTGCACCATTCTGAGAGTTAGCCCTCTCAGGAGCTGCACTCCCTCCACCCTGATGATAGTTCTAAACTTCCAGCAATTATCAAAATCTCAGCTCTGTAAAATGGGGTCAGTGCTAATCTGCAGACAAGGTAGCCAAGTACAGTACAAACCTAGATAAGGACACACAGCCTTGGCCAGCCTATCTTCTATGTCCTTGGTGGCAAAGTCGTGCTTTACTCTGCAGGACAGAGCAACATTAACATATCAGGAAGCTAAGAAAACCTGAACATAACAATTCCTTCCAAGCGGCTGAAATCCTCACTGCTGCAAACAGGTCCTATTGAAAATGGAACTGGAAAGACTCTGAGTCCCAGAAGTTCCATACTACTCCTAGATTGACTCCAAGTGTCCAGTTGACAGAAGACTGAGAACAAGAAGGAGGGGGAAATGTTGGGGAATCTGGGGCAAACTGCATCACTGCTGTCCCTGGGGACAGATAATCAAGCAGGCACAGGCCAAAGTCACGTGAAAAGCCATTGCTGGGTTCTTGCCTTAACCACTGATTGGACCTAGCTTTCCCTAAGAGGCCTGCATAAAGCAACAATCCCAAAGCTCCTCTCCCAGCAGCCCTTACCTCTGTACAGAAGGGGGTAAGCTGTGGGTGGACTACAGGCTGGACATACATGTGAAAGGTAGACTCAATTTCCATGGTCCGGCCATTTAACTTCAGGATGGGGAACTCAATGATTTCCTAGAATGCCAAAGAGACAGAGAGAAGGTAAGTTATTTTGATCAACCACTTCAAATAACTAGGCAAAGCCAAGAAAGAATGAGTGTTTGTGACTCATTCCTTCTGCCAGCTCAAACCTAAGGCTAGAAGAGGTGATATCAGCATTTATAATCCCATTGCTCACACTGCTAAAGCCTCCCTATCGTTTTAGGGAAGGAAGATGGTGGTACACTCTTTCCCTCACAGAGACCCATTCAGATGATTCTCTAAGACAAAGAAAGGCCTTTCCATCCCTTGCCCAGACTGCTGTCCTAAAATGTCTGGGTCTCCAGGTAAGCAAGCAGCTATCACTCAGCAAAGACTTCCTTGTATGAATCTTAAACACTGGCAGTGGTGGAGTGGGATGGTAGGGGTGGGGGGGAGTCTTCATTAGTTTTTGTAAGGGAAAAAAAAAAAGGTAACAAACAAACGAACTCCCAAAATAAAGCCAAAGGGGATATCAGAGACAAGAACACGGACGCAAGTTAATGGAGGCCAGTGCCTCCCACCTTTCCCTTCAAGCACTGCACACTCCCCTTTGCCTGCCCCTATCCGCCCAACCGCTTAGCAAGCCCTTCTCAGTCCACTGGAAGGTAATGGAAGAGAAGGAGGAGGAGTGACAATTTGTTTGGTGTCTCTAAGATTAATTTGTCTCCGTTATTTAATAGAGATGCACAGCACCAAGGTCCTGGTGTGCAAACAGGCTTGCAGACGCTGGCTGTGCAGCACGCCTCATACATCCTTCCTGGAAAGGGAGGGATGCACCAGAGGGGGAGAGGGCAGGAGAAAGCACGCGCACCAGAGAGAAAAGGGAAACCAAGGGGAGAGAATAAAAAAATATATTGCTTTTTAATATTCAAAAACAGTTTGCAAAATTTAATCAAAGCAGAGGAAAAGCTAACATTTTTACCACTTTGACATTTTTATTAGCGCTTTCATAAATTTTTAAAACATGAATGGAATTAGTTTACAACACCCACACACACAAAAAACTGCCCTGAAAACATCTGGAAGAGACAAATAGGAAATAATAAAAAAAAAAATAAAAGCAAAATCTTCCAAGTAAAATTAGCATGTGAAAAAAGCCTGCACTGCAGAGACAAAAGGGAGTTCTACCAACACAGGGCCCCAACAATCCGCTTCAGGGGCGTGCCTACCCCAGAACCCTCATTCTAGACAAGATCCTCCTAGAATCATCAAAGCCAAGGCAGAGACAGCCTTGGAAGAGCAGTATAGAAACCACCACAGACTACTCCTGACCACACTCAGGGAATCAGTGGGCAGGAAAACAGAAAGTTGTCAATTGCCTTTATGTCCCAAGGAAGACAACAGCCATCCTTGGGAAATATATCCACTAATATTATGGACTTGTTTTTTAAGTATTTATTTCAAGCCAAAGCATAACAGTAAGGCTGAAAAACAAATCAATGCAGTTAGACTTCAAATTAGAGAAATTAAAGGTTCTGGCTGCCTGGGAGCCCTAGGCCAGTGGTTTTCAACCTTCCTAATGTTGTGACCCTTTAATACAGTTAAAGGTTGTGGTGACCACCCCACCCCAACCAGAAAATTATTTTTGTTGCTACTTAGTAACTGTAATTTTGCTACTGTATGGATAATGTAAATACCTGATAAGCAAGATACTGATATGTGACCCTGTGAAAGGGTCATTGAACCAGATTCATTAGCTGATGGGAGCTTACCTGGTCCCCCTGGGCTGATCCCCAGAGATGAAGAAGCTGAAAAGAACGTATTACCAGACACAGGAAGGGCAAAATGGCTGCAAGGTAAGAGCAAGAAGGCCCAGACTGCTCCTTAGGCCAGCTGATAGACGCCTCTTCTCCCAGTGAAGTGAAGAACTCATTCTCCAACTGAGCCTTTGTTCCCATAAAGTACTATAAAGCAGCCCAAGCAGAGGGGAGTTTTGCTATGGAAAACTAAGTTAAGCATTCACACATATACCATACACACTGTTCCGAAAACTTCACCTATCCACAATTCCCAAGAGCTGTGGTTCATGCGTCAGACCCTCACCCCCCACCCCCTGCCATAAGCCCTGAATCTGTAGTAAATCCTTCCTCTCCTACTAAATAGGAGAAACACTCTCCCTGCCCTACCCCCCCACAGAAAGAGATCTACAGCCTTGTGAGTTTGGCTGCCCTGGTGTCCAAGGAAACAAATACAGCAGCTCCTCACTAACAACGTTAGCTAGACCCGAAATGAGATTTAACCTGTGACACAACTGTACTTTTCATTTAAACTTTCATTTGGAAAGAAACAGTGTTTGGAGACCTGCAGTTTGTCCTGCTAATAAAGACAAGTGTTGGGACCTTTAAGGATGCCATTCATCTTTGGCTTTTATTAAATTCAATTTTCTTAAGCCTGTGATACATTATGAAATTAGGAGTTGACATTCCTCTGGAAACAAAAATATCTATCAAACATAAATAGGGGGAAAACCTCTATTACCAAGAATGTATGGCTTAAAGTTGATCTCCTTCTACTTTTTTTTACAAGCACATGGTTTGTTTTAGATATGTGAAATGCTATTACAAATCTGGCATTTCATTAGTATTCTAAAACAGAACGTGCCTCAGCTCCTGCTCTGACCAGCACTGTATCAGCTTTCTCGGCAGGCCCTGGGTCTCCCACT
The DNA here is from genome assembly GCA_036184795.1 of Tokudaia tokunoshimensis. Classification (NCBI taxonomy): domain Eukaryota; kingdom Metazoa; phylum Chordata; class Mammalia; order Rodentia; family Muridae; genus Tokudaia; species Tokudaia tokunoshimensis. The sequence goes on along the minus strand of BTHU01000005.1, from coordinate 100,956,897 downwards.
AAAGCTCACATTCAGACTCTCCTGCTAATGGTTCCTTCACTCATAGGAACACAGAGCTAGTGACCACATTCACCTTACTGAGAGATGTCTCAGCTCCTATGGGGGAAAAAAGAAAAAGAAAGCAATCCCCAAGACGCCTAAACCCAAGGCTCAGGACATGCTCGATCAGCTTGTCAGCCAGGTCTAGTTCTCAAAATTCAAGAGGGACTCACAGGAGCCACATATATACAACATGGCCACTATCCTGGTTCCTCAGAAGCATCAGGAACTGTAACAACATGACTGCACAGGACCTTTTGCTCTGAACCACTGAGATACAAAGAGGAGCTTGTGGTAGAAGACTCTTTAAAGATTCTTAAAAATAAAACAAACACAAAAAATTGTTTTCAATGGATCTGGGGAAGTGACTCAGCTGTTAAGAACATGCACTGCTCTTGCAGAAAACCTGAGTTCAGTTCTCAGTACTCACATCCATCAGGTGGCTCACAGCCACTATAACTAAGTTCAGGGGCTCTGAAGCCTCTGGCCTATAAGTGCGCTTGTACTTATATGCACACACTCTCACACACTGACACATAATCACAAATAAAAATTTATAAAGAAGACCCTCTGAGGGGTCAGAGCAGAAAGACCTTACAGATAACTTCTTTCCGTCCAATACTAAGCTCCACATACTGGCCTCACAGCACAGTCATGGAGAAGAACCCTACGCTGCACCAAGCTGGCATACCTATGCATCAGGTGTGCCTGAGCCATGTCAAACATTTCCTAGACTGTTCTTACTGATAATGGTCTAAGATGACCCCTCCCCGCCATCATGCTACAGGTAGATGGTATCAATTCCAACCCAAAGATCTGTGAAGATGTGCCTAAGTGCTAGCTTTTAGCTCTAGTTGCTCTCAGATAATAACAGCACTATCCCTGCCCCTCTTCCTTTTCCCTTGCCCAATTTTATTATTCCCCCAGAAAGAAGAGGGCTGTTTGTGTGATTTTCCTCTCAGGGACAGTTGAATGCTTCTGCTCCAGAGGAAGGAAGACCCAGTTTGTATTTATAAGGCCTCTTTCCGGCTTCTAAGAATAGTTCCAGAATTCCTTTTTCTCCCTATGCCATTCACATTCAACAAAACTACTAAGGGGCTACTATGTTACATAAAGTGGAGCTTAAGAAATGAGTAACTTGTGCCTTGGAGATGTGCTTGAATTAATAAGTAGAAATGATAACTGAGCAAACAAGGGACAGTGGAGGGCCATACCAAGTGTTAGGCTTTTGTTCTTTCCCATTCGTTTTCTTTTCTTAGGTTCACTAGCCCTGAGAGATGGTCATGTAATCAGCACCAGCATCAGATCATAAGCTGATACTGTTAAGCACCTACTATTTAGCAGACATCCCAAGCACAGGCACAGGAATGAGGCCTGACACTTCTCTCAGCACGCTCAAGAGTCTGGAGAAAAGGACAGAAGGAGATGGTCTCCACCACTCTGCTGTGTAGAGAATGAAATCGCCCTGTTCCCTCCGCTCCTTGTTTCCTCTGTGGTAGACACTCTGCTAAGGGCTAACAGGAATTATCTTAATCCTCTAAACAACTTATTAGGTAGAAATCATTACTGTTGATATTTCACAATAAATTAAGGCTCAAAGATGTGCCTTATCAACTATGCTGCTAGTACAGGACAGAGCTAGGACTCTGAAAAGGGAGGGGGAGAAAGAGACAAGTAGGACTGACTGTTGTGTAGGGAGCTCAGCACACTCCTCCACGCCCTGATGGGAGCATGTGTGGATGGCCAGGCAGAGGTCCTAGAGGAATGCTCCTAAAGAGTCTGCTCCATGCTGCAGCCAGATAGATGCCGCCAGGCTGAGCTCAGGAGGGAGACGCCCGAGCCTTCAGTCTGCATCTTTAGCACCTGCCTCCTGGTCCTCCCTTTCTCAATTTTTGTTGTGTGCAAGCAAGAAGGAACTGACAAATAGGAAACAGAGCTAGTATCTGCCAAGCAGAAAACACTCAGCTTTCTGGGATTTTCCACAGGATCTGGGAGGTGACCTGCCTAGGATGACAAGGTAAATGGTGGTACCAGGTTCAAGGCCAGATTCAGAGCACCTCAAAGCAATGTCTACTAGAGTCATTCATTCTTGTACCTCTGAACGGTTTCCTTCTTCAACTGCTACCAGTCACTTAATCCCAGATTTAGCCAAACTGTCTAGTTTGCCTGCGACCAGAGGTCTCTAGAACACACCACTATCAGTGCCAAAACTGGAACAGGTATAGGTTATCTTACACCATTCAATTGTCCAAGGGCAGAGTAAAATAATACAGCTGGTCTGGGGATGGTGGTTGGGAATTGGCCATAACTGAAAACTAAGGACAAAAACCTCCAAATGTGGAATTTTCGAAGTATCCAAGGCTCTCACCCTGCTGCATTTATTCACTGTCTCACTCAAGAAAATGCCAGCTACAATTTTTCTCCCAGAAGGGAGAGAAAACAAAGGAAGCACCAAGCAAATATTCATTTGCCTTTTCCTACATAAGTGAGCTAGAACACAGGTTTTAAGACCATTTGATTTAAAACTGATCAACTAAGAGCCCCAGTGGGTCCCTTAATAAACAGGATAAGACTGTAATGGCACTTTAAGTGAAAGTTCATACCCAACTGTTGAAGATTACAGGAAATAAATCTGTAGGGTTTGTTTCTAGGGTATGGAAACTTCCTTCAACTAAATTATCTGTAGAGAGTAGGTTATGCTCAGAGACAGTAAGACAACAGCAGAAGTCAGTCAGCAGAAAGGCATCAGCTGACCACCGGAATTGGCAGCAAGGGTTGCTATAGTAGTAGTCTATCCCATTTTTCCAAAGCACAAATTCTTCTCAACCTGAGCTGATGTTTCTGCAATCCCATCTGAAACATGAGACTGAGAAGACCATTTTCATACCTTGCCCAAATGAATCTAAGAAGAGCAGACATTTCCTCAATTTAGAGATAATAACAAGCAATTCCTTCCATCCCCCATACTAAAGGATTTGGTAAAAACCCAGAGGCCACCTAACCACAAACAGCAGACATGCAGGGCTTATCCGATGCCTATTAGATCTGGACATAGACTGATATAGAGGTAACCCTTTCTGGATGAGTAGGGGAGCCTCCTGCTCATGGGGAAGAGTGAGGACGCACTGGGCATGATTTGCCTAACAGTTTCGTGGGAGGGGGCGTTTCATGCACAAGGAGCTTATTTCTTAAGCAAACACTCGTGGTTTTGATTTACACCACAGTCTGCTCCTAAATAATTTATGGCGGGTTAAATTTATTGCCGAGCCCTGGCTGGCTGCAAATTCGAATTGCCAAATAATTAGATTTTAGGGCAAAGCTTATAAATTACCCGTCGATTTGTCCGGACTTGTTTGTCAGTTGCTTTGTGCTTCGGGTCATCTTTGGCATTTGGCTGTTTGGGTTTTAATTGCTGATTTACACTTTGACAGATGAGAGCTGATGCTCGAAGTTCCAGGACAAGCAACGGGGGAAAAACCCAGAGCTTTAAAAGGCTGATTTTTCACCTATATGTTCCCCTCCACCCATCTCCACAGAACCCCACGAAGCCACTAAAATATAAAAACAAGGCTGAAAGTAGACAGTGCTACTCTTTAAGAAGGTAGGAGTACAGTCTGAGTTATAATTTACCTTTACTAAAATTTGAAATTAAAAAAAACAAAAACAAAAATGAGCTTATATATCATTAAGTGAAGGAGATCAAAAGTGTTAAAACTGTATCCTCACCCTGGCACACACCTGTCTCTCTCTACATGTACACGTGACTCAACTTGAATATTTTTACAAGTTCTGAGTAACTATCAGGGATTTGTGAAGCTAACCTTTAGAACGGCAAACAACTCAATCATTTCTTTGTGGTTATATACATATATACATAAGTTTGTATTGTAATCACATAATTAATAAAAACAAACCTCTGCAAACCTCTGGTTATGCAAGGGAGGAGTTCCTTGGAGTTAGTTTTAAGTTTGTCATGGTAGTAAAACAGGTTAGAAATCTTTTTTTTAAAAGGACTATTATTTATTTATTTTTTTTTGTTGTTTTTTCAAAACAGGGTTTCTCGGTGTAGTCCTATCTGTCCTGGAACTCACTCTGTAGACCAGGCTGGCCTTGAACTCAGAAATCTGCCTGCCTCTGCCTCCCAAGTGCTGGGATTACAGGAGTGGGCCACCACTGCCCGGCCAGGGTAGAAATCTTGACTTAGCATTCCAGTACAGCAAGGGCAGGGGTGGGGTTAACAAATCTCTCTAGGTAGCACCCTGCATCTATCTCAAGAGTCTGCACAAAACCAGAGAAGGCAGGCTGGCTCCCAGTCAGCTGCTATGCTCCAACAGCCTTCTATACAACCATGGGTCAGAGGCTCTAATTCTACTAAGTGCTGTCATGTATGGCTCCTTGCTAGGCCCTGTCTGAAGCACAGACATGTATTTTTAGTTCACTGTATCCTCCTATAAAGTCACAACTATCACTAACTGCACTCTGTCAATAAGGCAACTGTACAAGGGGTATAAGTCACTTTAGCCAGGATCACACTATTCATACTTGACAGAGAAAAAACCTCAGCTCTAAAAAGCCCGGTTCTGAAGCCTATGCTCTCAGTCACTCACCATGCCATCTTGTCCTAGACAGAATAGCCTCTGCCTCAGCTCGCTTTACTCTGAGGCCCAGAGTACTCACTTTGGGGGTTGGACACATGCAGCCAAATTCTGTTCAGTTAGTCTTGTGATAAACTGGGGAAGAGTCATGTAACTTACTCAGAATTACAAGATAGATCAGAGTTTGGTTACACAAAGACTCATTTTTTTCCAATCAATTATAGACTGCCCTGAAGACACAGTAGCTGGGGTGAAGGAATGAAGGATAGCAGGGTGAAGAAATGAGGCGGACACAGGGCCACTCAGGTAATTAGGTAGGGGCCCAGAGAAGCTGGCTGGACTAGGCCTCAAGAGACTGTGCTCAGTAATCCCATCACGGCCCCAGATAGCACTTATATATGCCTAGAAGCTTCCTTCATCCCTAAGGAGTAGCTCATGAGTTCCCTGTTCTCTGTCCACACTGACGGCGTGGCAGCTGTGCTAGTAGGGTAGCCTTGAAAGCTTAAACAACTAGGCCCATCAGTCCTTTTCTCCCTGGATGTTTGGGGTGGTGTTACATCTCCCTAAACTGGCAGGAATCACTCCCTATTTTATGGATGAAAAAGCTAGTACCACAAACAGTGTCCCAATGAGAATTTGTTAAAAACATAAATTCCTGGGCTAGCAATGCAGCTCAGTGGTAGAGTACTCATGTAGCTGAGGCCCTGCATTCAAACCCGAGCACTAAAAACAAACAAAATCACCAAGAACACATAGCTGTGCCTTGTAAAGAGTCAGTGTCCTTCCCAACAACAGAATGCTTTTCTCCATCTTGCTTTGTTAGAGTTGTGGGGTTTTTTTCCTGTTCTCTCTTCAAAGGAAATAAAATGATTTAGATGAGTGGTTCTCAACCTTCCTAATACTGCAGCCCTTTAATATAGTTCCACATGTTGTGGTGACCCCAATCATAAAATTATTTGTGTTGCTACTTCATAACGGTAAGTTTGATACTGTTATGAATCATAATGTAAAATACCTGTGTTCTCCCACAGTCTTAGGTGACTCCTGTGAAAGGGTCTTTCAACCCCCAAAGGGGTCATGACTCACAGGTTGAGAACAGGTTGATTTAGAGGAACAAAGCAAATTTCTAGCTTTTACCACAGATTTTGTGAGCCCAAAACCCTAGTGTTGGGGTCAGTGATCCTGGCTTTAAGCAGTCACTCAGCTGATTCTGATACTCACTGCAGTTTGAAAACCTCAGAGGTACTCCTCAAACTGAACTGTCTGAAGGTCTTGTCAAACTTCGAATCTATGTAGGTCTATGTGGCCTGACACTCCATTTCTAACAGCTGGCAGATGGTGTAGATGCTGACACTTCTCAGATCACTAGTACAGGCAACTTTCCCAGAAAAAGACCTTGCCCAGATGTCATGTGTGATCTCGAGACCCTTCCCTGATTCTACCATATTAATCCCTTTCAGCTGACAGTTGGTTTTTCAATGCTGTTGGTGCCCGAGAAGTACATGGGAACAAACTAAACTTGGTCCTGAACTAAGAAGGGACGAGATCAGGTCAGAGTTGTAAGCTTTGTAACAATTTGGGAGAGTAGGATTCCTAACTTTCTCACCAGTTATCATTAGTAACTACCTCTCTAGATCAATGCCAAACACTACCTCAAATATATCTCAAAGGGACAGCCACCTGCCTTACCTTAAAGGAGCTTCCCTGTAGCTGTTGTCCCTGTATGCCCTTGATGACACCTATAGATTGTATACTCTGTTTCTTACCAAATCACTTAGCACCACGACTCCCAGGGAGCTAGAATCCAATGGAGTTTAGAGCTATGACGAGCACTGCTCCCAATCTTGTTCTTACTGAGCACACCCAAGGGCTGTAACATATAACCTCTCTCCATTTCTACCATCACCACCATAACCCAGCCTACTAACATCTCCCTTAGATACTGTGTTTAGCAGGTTTAACCATGTCCACTTTTAGATCCTTGAACATCTTCTTTCCATCCCCAGGGACTGTAGGTGCTCACTCTGTTTTGTCCTTTCACTCAATGACACACTGAAAATTCCATTTCTAGTTTACTAACTTTGCTTTCAACCTCCCCCATGCACAATGCACTATGGGCTCTTGTTTTGTTTTGATTTGGTTTTTATTCTAGAGATAAGCTCTCACTATGTAGCTCTAACTGTCCTGAATCACTAAGCAGACCGGGCTGGCCTCAAACTCACAGAGCTCTGCCTGCCTCTGTCGCCTGAGTACTGGGATTAGAGGTGAGTGACACAATGCCCAGCTTTCACTGTGGACTCTACCTGTAGCAATACGGCCATTTCCAAAGGAGAGTTCCTGCCACAATTTAGCCATTGGATGAGCTCTTGGCTGGAATGGCTCCCCAGGACTAAACATTGAGCACAGCCTCCAGAAGAAGAAAAGCAGAGCCACCCATGTAACAGCACTGTTCTATTAACCAAAAATCAGTATACCTCCCCTACTGACCAACTATAACATCTGAGAACAGGACCCAAACAGCAGACTATTCCATGGTACCTGTACTTTACTACCAAGAAGTCCTGGATGTTTGTCTCTCCCCAGAGAATCCTTTCTGAGTCTCTCACTTGCTTGCCATTTTGCTGTAGGCTACCAGCCTTGGGGGAAGGGAAGCACGAGTGTCAATCAGAAACACTCACGTCATGGGTTTTTAGGCTATGGCTCAATTTTTACTGCTAGAGCTCAGAACTCATCACATAAATGTAATGCCGTGGGGGCTTTTTAGCATCGGGAACACCAAGGATAAGAGGATAAAAAATAATCATCCCAATGGCATCTTAATCAAAATGATGCAGAATCCTTTTTCCAACAAGACATATGGAGAAAGCATCACCTAGTATCATTTCCTTACGTCAAACAACTGAGATGAGTCTGTAAAAGACACGCAATCAATAGGAGGAGTCAAACACCCTGGCTAACACTCCCCACTCTACCCTTTCTCCTTGACTTCCCAGAGTTCCTGTCACCTAGGCTCCTCTTCATTAACCATTCTTTTACACTCCCTCTCAATGTTAACCACACAGCCATTTTTCTATCTGAGGGGTCTAAACTTCCTAGGTCTGATTAAGGTGTGTTCTAGCAGATCCAATTGCAAATTCCCAGTGCTTCTCTAGAAACTGTCTTTCCCCTGAGATCTAGCATTCCACCCAACCTTCAATGAAACCTTCAACGACAGCCGACGTCCAGCATGGCCTTCCTAAGAATTCCTCAGAGCCTCAGCTCTTGAGCTCCCCCCACTCCCAGCAGCACCATTCCTTTGCTGACTGAGTTGATTCTGTCACATCCAACAAAAACTTTAATTTTTTTTGCTTTGACCCTCACCCTTTATGTCCAGACTTTATTGATTCAAACTCCTAAACCTCTTCCAGACATAGTACTCTCACTCACAAGTATCCCAATAGGAGCTTCTAACTTGAATGTGAGAAAGAATATGTAACTAATACAAACAATCCCACTAAACTGTGAACTATTCAATGGACTCAAATTCATCCATCATCTGTTCTTACCCATCTTCAACATTTTGACAAATTAGCCTAAAATCCAGACATTCCCTGCCCCAGAACTAAGCCAACTCAACGTATTTTCCTGTTAAAACACTCTGGTTTTGTTTTTGTTTTTGTTTTAGCAGGAGGGTGGGAGGGGGTTAATCCCTGCTGCAACTGTTGTGAGGCCTCAGGCCTACATGGCTCTTTGGGCCTCCTAAACTTCTCACAGTATAAAGTCTGTTTGCCCCTCCTGCAAACTGTGAGTTGGTATACTGCTCCCATCCATTGTGGGCATTACCCCATCTTTCCTGCAGTGACAGTGCCTGTTGGTTACACATGCACCCACTCTCCTGAACTCAGCTCCTTGAGGGTAGGAGAGTTCCTAGTTGGCTTTTATTCCAGCAGTTGTTATCCAAAGAGCAAAAGAGGCTTTTTCATGGCCTCCAAGGTGGTTAAAATGAACTCCTCCCCATTCCTTTGCTGACTGAGTAGGTTTTGTCACAACCAACAAAAACCTAAAAGGCAACTCAGTGTCACTATTACTTAACAGCCCCTGATGTCATTCACCACTTATCAATGCTCCTATTCTTTGGAGCTCTTCCCTACCAACAAACTTAGCCCAGTGCCTAGCAAATCAGCAGTCCAACAGCTGCCTGTGCCCTGGAGAGACCACCCGGATAATAAGAAGCTAGGGGAGATGTTTCCTGATTTGCACTAAATTACGTGGTGATTTCGTTACCAATGACCCAATGCTCCCCAAGGAAAATTCCTGGCTCCACCCCGGGCAACTCTACAGCCGAACTATACATCATGGTAGCTTAAAGGTATAAGCCCTAGGGAAGGGAGAGAAGCAAGCTGAATAGAGCAAATAAACCCATGTTGATCAGGTCTCTGTTATGCCAACCACACAAGGCAGCACCACCATGCACCAGTGCTCCATTCCTGAAACATATATTTTACTTCTACATCACTATGTCTGCTCTAAATAAAAAGGGGCCCCTTGGCTCTCACACGGAATTACACCACAGTCAAGACACAGTGAAGCTTGTTCCCATTCAGGGAGCACTAGTGAGGAGCCACAGGGAGTCAGGATGGGGCCCATCCCTATAGGGACCACAAGGAAACAACAGGCTGATTGGGGGGCAGGGAGTACCACTTTTATGGAAGCAGTGACAAAAGGACAAAAGGGTCTAGTGGGCCACCCCATTCTCCCTACAATTACTGGCCACCAATAGTGGAATTCATTTATGGTGACCCTGGAAAAGATGTGCTAAAGCAGAAATATAACTGAAAAGAAAGGCAATAATTGTTCTGATGGGCAAGGGAGAAAATTATTTGAGGAGTCTGGAGCCTGTGCGAGAACACTTACAGCTCACAGAGTCGTCATAACTCAGCCCCTCAAGCATTTTGTGCTCTGCTTATGGTGTTAACTCTAATGTCTTAACATATAACACCATCCACACTAACACAAAATACTACACACGCCAGATGAGGCTGAGTTATAGTTGTTGGGGGAAGCATAACTTTGAATTTCCTGATTTTGGTGCATTTAATCTCAGCCATAATGTTACATTAACGTCGGTTTTGCATTTCATTTCCCAGTTTAGAATAGCATCAGCGTCTTTCGCCTGTTTGTACAGAAAAAATGCAGGCTGACTGAGACTGAAGACAGGGGACCAAATCTAACAACTGAGCCCTGCTAGAAAGTGGGCCTAGTCCCTCCCACGTGAAGAAGCTGCAAACACAGCAAATTAACAGGAAAGAAGGGGAAAGGGTATTTTTTTCTACAGGGTACTTTCTTTTTGATCACTTAGAGACTGCAAAAACCAAAAACAGAAAACAAGAAGGCAATTATGGATCAAAGAGCAACTCTTGGAGGGAGGGGCAGTTTCTCAGTCTTTAAGGAAGGAGAAAGGGAATCAATATAGTTTGACTTAAAGTGATATTAACCAATGTCCTGTAAACTTTTCTACAATGTCTCTTTCATAAAAGACCAGTAATGGTGCCAGTTCTAGGTCCTACTGAAATACTTCAAGTGTCTTTCTTCTGTACAGTCCTAGTCCTCAGTCACCACTAATGCTGCCCTCCAAATAAACCCAAGATCTGCAAAATTTTCTATACAAGAGAAATTCATTTGGTCATAATTCTAACTCAAATGCAGAGAATATCTCTCCAAGGTTTCTGACAGAAGGTGAGGGTAGGGAGCAATGGGCAAAGACCAAAACTAGAAAAACCTCAACCCCAAAGGTCACTGTTCTAACATTATGAGCGCTTAAATACAGATGAGAAGAAAACAGTAGACAGGACTGCTTTGAAGCAAAGAGAAAAGACTACCCAGAAGACCAAGGGACTGATATAGGCTAGGCAGCAGCCAGGACTTAACTCCCCACATACAGAGAGCTGTACTACCCCTCCCTCCCAAACCATGCAGACAGCTGAGGTTACTTCATCTTCCCCACAAGCTGTGGCCTATACCTCATTTTCCTCACTTACATTTGCTTTGGTCTCCTCTGAACACTGAGGTGGTGAGAGAACTTGCCCTGAGGTTAAAGATGCACAATTAAAGAGCCACCAAAGCTTTCAGGCTGCTCTCTGGGCCCCAGGGTCACAACAACCATCACATCATGCACATCCACACCAAATGAGCAAAGCAAGCTCCTGCTAAGGAGGACAAAGCAGCCACTGTTCCCTTACACAGATGAAAATTTACTTCTGTATCAAAAAGCAATTCATAAGACAAGCAAAAAACTCACATTTCTGAAATTCAGAGCCTCTAATACTTTAAATCATCTAAATTAACATTTGAGAGAAAAAAGGTTTTCCGATGAAAAAATCTCATATTAAATTAATACTTATCACGTTAATCAAAATAGAAGCACATGAAACATAAAATGAGCACAAAAATTACAACATGAAAACCTATTACTAGTAAACCAATTCCCCCAAATGGAGTGGACTAAGCAAGTCCAGTTTCACTTACTTGAACAAAGTACAAAAACAACCAGCAAATTGTTATATACCCAAGCACAACAGAGCACACAACTATTAGTTTCTCATGGAGGTATTCCTTTAAGATAGTCTCAATAAGCTGACTCAGAGACTTTTGAAAACGAGAGACAGATAAATGAAATCCATACCAAGCCTCCAAACAACAGGTCTTTCCTGGATCATAACTTGTTTCCACCCCACATACCTGGAAAGGATCATGCTCTAAATTTTAGGGTCTAAAAGATCCAGAAGTGAGCTGTGCAGAGATCTTGGAGTACTGAAAGCAAAAGAGCAAATCAGGAGAGTTCTAGTTCTAGCCCTGGAACACATGCAGGGTTTTTCCATAAAAAGCTTGTCACAGAACAGCTCTCTCACACTCTGAAAAAGGTGCATTATAGTCTAGTGATTGATTTTCTTGTTTCTTTTCAAAGTTTCTTCCTACCACAATCTCAATCTTTCCTCCTTCCATTTAAATCTGGGTGGAGTTTTGGTGGCCGTTGTTAAATAAAGAGCAAGGTATTAGCACATTTACTAAGAACAAGAAATTAGTGGCCTAAACTATCTTCCACTAACTTTCTCTCTTATTAGGCTTGGGTTTTTGCCTATAGTATTTTATCCCTCTACTATGAGCTCTTCCAGTTTCCTCACTTCCCTTGATTCACCTAGGCAGCAGGGGCTCTGATGAGAGCCTGCCTACAGCCACCTCACTACAAGTACTATCCTATCTGGAACTGAAAACTTCTTTCATCCATCTTCCAAGTTTCCTCTGAATTCTATCTGAATCATGACCTAGAAACCCTTAAGATTGCCTTCCCCCAAATGGAATGGGGCTTTAAGTTGCAATTAATAACAGGTCTTGGTTTCCCCATCCATTTGAGGGTGGCCTAGAGATAGTCCAGAGAACATACATGTGTGGCCCGAGCTCTCCTGCCTACCTGCTGAAGGCAGCCTGCCTTACAGAGGCTTAATGAAGTTGAGATGTATTACATTTATCACTTTCCCTAGACCCACTCGAATCCATCACTTTGTCACACCAAGAAGTTAGATTGATCTGACAGGATTTGCTCTTCTTCAGAAACCCATGTAAGTTATTACTCAGTACCCCACATTCTTCTAGCTGTTTGCTGATTGATTATCTGACGAACAGGTCAACTATCTTCTCTGGTATCACGGTAAACTAACAGGTCTATAATTTCCAAGATCATTCGTATTCCCCTCTTCAAGATAAGCAAGACAGCAAATGCCTCTCTCCAAGTTCTCTAAAGCAACAGCTAGTGCTTAGCTAATGATGCACCTTAAGTGCCCTTGGAATAACATCATCAGGGTTCACTGACTCTGGAATAGTCTTTACTTAGATGCAGATCCTTATATACAAGCACCAAGCTCCTACCCAATGTGGGTCATGAAAACCCTTGGTGCCTAAGTCTGGGAAGCAAGCTGGTAACATAGATGATTTAAATTCCTACTGCATAATATTTTCAGTGTGACAATGGACACACAGACAGACATGCCCTTGAAAGAGAGACAAAAGATGACACTGACCAAGCAAACTGAGAGACATAAATCAGGTTCCACCTTCAAGAACAC